>JBCEWB010617931.1:0-17905 GCA_039654565.1 Peronia peronii
CCTATATATAATCATATAGCGATGATCTATGACTGCATGTAGTAGCCAGATGGAGCCAAATCCTGGTTGACAGTAGGGCTAGGCCTACCGTTGAATGACCATTGGTCAAGCATGTTAGAATGAACATTTCCATGTTTCGATACCATTTTTATACACAGTAAAGGCAGGGCTTTTAAGAGAAAACAAAAACCCAGAATTGCATTTTTTGACCAAAATCCATATTTCAGGACGCGCCCCCCTTAAGATCATATCATCTATGTGTATAAACTGTTTAATGTGCAAAATGTATTAAGAGTGTTCTTTAACCATTTTTTAATTCTTTCAGCATATAAGCCAGTATCATTTATGCACATACACACACAGATATGCATATATGTATGCACACTCACACACATACACACATGCATACATGAGATTGTTTACTTTCATCCATTTGTTATTTTTTTCAGTTTTTTGATGACTCGGTGAAGGAAGGTGAACCATTTGATCTGAATTCCGTTGTCTCCTCATCCACGGATTCGACCTTCTCTCTCAGAGCTGTTATGGATTACACAGGTGTTGAGGGTCCCATTGGTAATATACCATCATCACCATCATCATGATAAATTTATATAATGACATGAATTTCAACACAAAGACCGTCAACCAGTAACTAATTCAATACATTAAAATAAACACATGACAGAAATGGAAAATTAATACGTTGAAATTGCTGATAATATGGGAGGCACCAAATTTTTAAGCCCACTTGGCTCTTCTCGATCATTATCATTTGGCTATCATCTATTATTTTTTCCAGGATCTAGCCCTTGGATCAAAAATCTCTGCTAAATCTAAATTTGTGATAGTTGTACCCTTTCATTCCATGATTATCTGCTTCTTCCCAAACATATGTTCAAAACATCTCTTCCAAGAAATCATACCCATAAGCTTATCTATAAACTATAATTAAAGATTTCATCATATTATGGTTTGTTTTATGCTGTTGTTTTCTACTTTCTCAATGTGTGCCTTACCCAACAGCATCATTTTTTGGAATGCCGTGAAATAAAAGAAACAGGCTATCAACTATCAACTCAATGACCACAGATAAACAAACAAACAAAATAACAAAAACAGGTCAAACATCAAACATACCAATTTTTTTTAGCCTCTTGGCTCTTCATCATTTCCAGCAGGAAACTTTAAAAAAGTAAACAACAAAAATTGCTATGAGAGTATGAATTTGAAGGGGTGCATAAGCTGGGTTTCACTTGTTATGTAGAAAAATGAAGAAAATTAACATATCTAATTATTTCGGACAAAATAGTTCTAGAGGTACAAAGTCATTTTATATGTCACCAATATTGTGGACGATTTTTTTCAAAGCATATGGTTTGTAAGAACTCCAAGAATGTTGCCAGTTTCAAACTGATAATTATTTTTCACATAAAATGTCAAGCAATGCAAAAGTCCTTAATGAACGTGAATCACAGAATGAATAATGTTTAAGTTTTCATTCCATTTCAAATGCAATAGAGAATGTTGTGTAGGTTTGTAGTGAATACTTTGTGGGATTGCATATTAAACACTGCATAGGATTGTACAAGGGCTTGAAGAAAACAGATAGATATGCAACCGCATGTTATTAACTCTCAAAGGACTGGCTAAATCTGACAAATATGCCAGATTTATGCACTCATAAACTTTTTTTAGTCATATCTCTTTGTAAAATTGTGCAAAGCCCAATAAATTATATATCACTGTAAACAGAATTGAATAAACTGTCATACTATGCCAATATTTTATTTATTTAATGCATGTTGGTAAAGCTCTTGCTGAGGTGTGGTTTAAAAACAAAAAAAAAACATTCTGTCCAAGAAAAGTTGGTGACAGGGGAAAAAATTTATATATGTGATAATTTGAGTAGAAATGGCAAATAATTATAGTTCATTCCATTATGTGCAAGCTGCTTTTTTGATTTTTGAAATATCATGAATAGTTTTTGAATGATTTGATTTTAAAAATGGTATGTATGTGTGATATTTCATTCACATTTGAGGTTATCATTGACAACACCAACTAAAATATGAAAAAAAAAAAAAATGGTACAGGGTGGTGCTCTAACCGCAGACAGTTTTTTCTGTCACTGAAACAGAAGGGTTTGTCATAAGTTTTACAAATGCCATCTGATGAGCTCATTTTGATTTGGACAAGCATAGAATCTTGATACACGTGAAGAAAGAATGCGGAAGTAAACAAACAAAATGGCGTCGATCATAATCTCATCGCCATGTTTCTACGGCCATAAATAACTAAAACAGAAAAGCTTTTCGTCAGTAGTTTTTCTCTAAATCATAAAATTAAAACTTATTTTTTATTTCAAAAACAAAAAATAATAAATTGAAAAATAATTAGATTGTTTATGGTGCAGAAGTAGGTCAACACCCTTCATAAAAATTTTTACGAAATCTACTATAGTAATCCTTTGGGAGTTTAAAAAATCCGTGAAATTGCTTTTCATGTAGATTGCTTGCAGTAAACCTTAAAACTATAATAAAATATAAGATTATCATAATGCTGTTATAGCACTGATAAGATTTCAATTCTTCAAATAGGTCCAGTTCCTGTATATACCTGCAAGCCTAATGAGTTTGCATGTGGTAATGGTTACTGTATTCAAGCATCATATAAGTGTGATGACCAAGTGGATTGTCCTAATGGTGCTGATGAGGCCAACTGTCGTAAGTATTCCTTTAAAAACACTCTTTAACATATACTGGTCATAATTCAATCTGGGTCTAGCTTATAAGGGATTCAATCAAATCATATGCCTTGATTCAAGTAAGGTCTTTGCTACTCATACTGCTACAAATGCTGTCAGCTTATTGTGTGTCATGCTGAAAACAAAGCATCAACCTTACAACTGATTTTCAAATAAAGAAATTTAAAAAAAAATAAAAAAGATTATAGTCATTAAAATTTTTATGAGTATGGCACTAATCATTTCTTCTTACACACGGTCACATATCTATGTTGATGTCCACATTCTTCCCTCTGATTACTGAAGATATTTCTTCTTGTGAAATGTCTAAGTGTGATGTCTCATCCATAATTGTTCAGTGTGGATTTTTATTTATATATCATCAACAGAAAGAGTAATAGTGTTCCCTTTTGTCTGAGGCAAAGAAAGGTGGGGTGAGGAAGAAGGAAGGGTGTTGGGAGGGGAGGGGAGGATGGTGGAAGGATGAATTTGATTTGTCTATACAGTCTTGTGATATCTTGAAAAGAGACTTCTTGAGAACCCTCATGAAACACAGCATCGTGGGTAACTCAGACAGTTTTCTATTCCGTGTACTCTTCTCACAGACTATTAGGGCTGAGCCTGTTTCTAGGTCTCATTGTCAAAAGTCTCTCGGTGTTATACATGTTTCTTACCTGGCTCTCTCAGAAGTCAGAGACTTGAAAGGAAGAAAACAGATTTTATGAGCCTTGTCTCTGAGACCTTTGGATATAAGTACAAACAAACAATAAGTACAGAGAAGATTCAGCAGAGGCTGGAGACTTTTAGATTGAAATTAAGTGAAGAAAAATTTTATGGGACTTTATGCGAAGAGAGAGTGATATTTGCCTATCTCATCTGTGATTAACATAATAAAGAGAGGGATTGCTGTGCTTTCAAATGGTAACCTTAACCATAAGTCTCCATCTTAATATATATTTTTTGGAGTGAAAATGAACACAGTTTTAATGTTTTCCATTTTCTTATTCTCATCTATTCTTTGTGTTACCCCATTTTACTTTTGACAACTAAACTTATATTACTAATCTTTGCTGGCATTTTGCTAACAGTCAGTTTTGGCATGAATTTTTCTTCAATCCATAATTGAACCTTACTGTTCCACTGCTGCTAAGTTAGGGATTTTTTTCAAATGTAGTCATAACTTTTGAAACAATAAGGCAAGCTAGGGGTTGTCTTTCATTGTTTCAATATGGTTCAATTATGGCATGAAGCAGTTTTGCACCAAAACTGATTCTCAGCATTTTATCAGCAAATGTTAGATCATTGTTTAGTCATGTATCATTCTATGATACTCTTTCACTGAAATCCCATTGCAAAAAGAAAAATGATATTGCATCTCAGTCCACTATATTCCAGCACTTTTAATCACCAGTGTCAGCACAAGTACATATAAGCCAGGCATTGAAGATGTCTAGGTCTATAACTTTTGGCAAATTTCAGATTCAGCACTTGAAAATGATCAACATATCTAGCATCTTGCTAATTGTCAGTATCTGAATTTCACCACATCACAGAAATACAATGAATGTCCAAGGTCTTGTTTCTGGCCATCATTCATTGTGTGATAATGGAACAGACACCGGCATCATGCCATAAGTGGATAAATAAATAAAGTTGTTTCTTTGTGTCATTTCAAGAATGAGAAATCAAAGCACATTTCAATGAGGTTTGCCATGCCCATTATCAGCATCAGTTTTCTGAATCCTTTCTTCAAATTTTTGAATCTTGAAAACAAAAAAAAATCCATGATTTTTAAATATTATTTAGGGTAATGAGAATGATGATTTCATCTATATGGTGTAGTAGCATCAAATAAATTAATATCAGGCTGCTGATTTGAGAAGGCTATTATTTTTGGAGGTTATTTACTTCACAACATTAACTGTGCGGAATGGATTCAGGCTTTCAGAAGATGTATGATAATATGAACCAACTAGCTGTGAATATTTGGTTCTCAGGTTTACCATATATTTTGGTGAACAATTTAAGATAATGTAAGATAAAATAAGAAGAATATTCCAGGCCTTCAAAAGGAAATTCCTTTCACAATTGATAAGACATAAACACCATGTAACATACATTGACACACACTTACATGTGAATTTAACTGTCATGAATATTATCAGGAATCAAGAAAGTGAAAAGTGACGACAGAAAGGAATTTCTGTTATGCTTTTAATTAGTTCTGACACTAACATCATGTGGAATATTTCATTTGCTTATAAATTGGATGCATAGAACTGAAGTAATGCCATGACACTGAGGAAATAGGTGCTGACTGGTTCTTATTGATTAACTTGTGCATTGATTTATCAAGTACTATATTACATCCCACTTTCATCTTATGCAAAAATACTTGTGAATATTTATCGATCCAGTTGCCTGAGTTAATCACAAAATTTTCCCACAAAGAAATACATTCCCTTCAGTGAAGGCTTAATAAGAAAGATGTTTTATGCTTATTGAAACTTGCTGTGGTACACCAGTTCTTCACTGTTTTTGCCACTTCGTTGCTGGCTTATATGTATAATTAAATAGAAACTGTGTCACTACTCTATACATTTTCCAGCTGTTTCACATCTTTGCATGATATTTTGCATGATCACAAATTTCTCCATACAGCAACTCCAGAACCCTGTCTAGAAGGAAGATTTCGTTGTCGAGATGGAACTTGCATCAATCGGAATTTGAGATGTAATGGTGCCTTTGATTGTGGGGATCGCTCCGATGAAGAGGGTTGCAGTAAGTAACTGTTCATCAGACCACAAATGCATTTTAGAATGCTGGATTTTCTTTCATTACCCAACAGGGAATTGCAGATGCTTTAGTGCATCGAGGACATTAGAAATTTTGAAACTAAGATCAGCATTGCCAGATGAGCTCATAGTAATGTACTTTGCTCTGTAGTGCATCTTATTTCACTATTATTGTGGTAGTTTTCTATTGCAGTTATGTTAGATGATGATATGTTATCTAAATTTTGGAATGACACATTCATATATTTTGTTTATTTCTCTTATCGTATGGATGCTAATCCCACATTTACTTTTACTTAGCAATAGAAATTACAGATTGTGATTCTCATCTTTGGATCAAATTATCAGATGCATATTAAAGATATGTGATATGTACTGTAGTGTATCATTATCACATAGTTAATTCAAGTTAATTTCAGGTGATGAAAAGAGCTAGCATGTACAAATTTGAATAAAACAAAAGACACATAGTGGAATTGTGGAATACCGTTAGTCAGGGGATAGGTCAATTTGGAGATGAAAAAAAAAAAGCATTTCAGTAATAAAGTTAGTGGTAATAGTATTTGATTGTTGACATCCCTTCTGTTTCTAACCAACAGGCATGTTGCTTCAAATTTGAGTCAGTATAATATCTCACTCATCCTTTTTTTTTCTTTTCTTCTTTCTGTATTTATTAAAAATTTGAGCTAAACGAAATAACAATAGAAACATTAGCCAAATTCAGTCTGATTTGAATGATGATTTGATCATATTTAGTCTCCAGTGTTATTTAGTGTATTACCTGACAAATCACTTGATTCTTTCTATACTAAGCAAACTAAAGTTTGCCGAAAGAGATCCATGGGGATGATGACTAAACTGAAGTATTGTGCTTACTGTCATGAAGACAGACGCACTGGGAATCTCCAGATATCTAGTCTTAAATAATCATGAGCTTTCTTTTATTTTTTTGGTCAGTCTGACTGAATAGTCTTTTAGTTTGGCTCGAAGCAATCAGGGACAAATCATCAATAGCATAGACTGAAGCAGGAAGATAACTTGTAAATTTTCCATATATATATATTGGCATCATGATTTCTGCGAAACTAAATGTTTTTCTCAAATTATTAGAATTAGATAATATGATAGATGTATGGTAAGTTCTGTTGAACTAAAATGTTCTTTCTTTGGATGTACAATGTAGTTAGAAGTGCATAAAGTAAAATTATGATATGGAATTTGTTCTCTTTCTTTTTTTTTAAAGAGGCACATATACCGTACTTTGTTACAGTGATTTCAGATCCTTCAAAGACAGTGGGCCTCGTCTTTTATTAACAGCTTTTACTTTACACAAAGAGGAATGCAAGAAAGAAAAATAATGAGAGAAAGAAAGGACCCTTAAACACTCTCATATAAGCTGAATTATAAATATCTTTGGCTGCCATAGTGATATTTGCTTGAAAATGTGTGAAAACATTTGGATTCCTCTACGCTGTACATATGTAGCTTCTCATTTTTTAAGGTTATCCATTTATGTCCAGTTTAATGATTTGCTGGTTAGCAGTTTAATTCTAGAGGAACAGAACGTGTCCTCTGGTGTATTTGCCATTCAGTATTGATTTGTGTCTCCTATAAATATGAATTTGGGTACCTAAAAAGGGAAGGAAATTGCAGCTATTCTTGGAGTTCAATTTGGAAGTAACAAGTTGAGTAACATCAGACATATTGATACTGGATCTTAGTATTGCAGTTCTATGATGAAATGAGGACAATGTGGACTAATTAGGAATAATGCAAGACATCAAAAATAGAATTGGCTTTAAGAAATACATTTTGAGACAGATTAGAATAGCTAATAGATCAGAGTAGCTGGTCTTGAAGAAGGGTGCACTATCTTTATGTCTCAGTGACATTCACTTTCTGCAATGCCAGGGAGCTGATGATGACTTTTTCACAATATGCCCTTTCTACACAGCCTCCTGATCCAGTTCCTGTTTTTATTGTTCAATTATCATTAGATTAGTTGTTTTAAACAACTGTGGAAATGATTAGAATTCATCGTTAGGTGATCATGCAATTTCATTGCTTTTGCATGTACAAGTAGACCTTCTGCTGTTTAGAGCAAATGTCTTTTACATTTAAGAATTCAAGTTAAATAAAGGAATAGTGTTCTCTTAATGATCAGGCCCAAGTGAGAAGTGACATGTGTTACTTTTTTAAAAAATTATTTTTCATGTGGGTAATGACACTTTTGAATCCAATACCTTTTTTTTTTGTCAAAGAAACTATATTCAAATTTTTGTTTTGTTCATTCTAGATTTGCCGATGCACTGTCATGAATTTGAATGTTTGGATCTCAAGAGTGCTATCTTGGTTAATTTTGTTGTTATTTTGGTCATGCTTGTCATGTAGTGTGTGCTGTACTGAAAGTTAACCCCTTGGGTTTCAAGAAAACGGGGAAAAATGATTATTTGGACAAGTTACTTTGATTCCAGGGCAACCTTTTTAAAATAATGATATACATAGTCTTTCAATCTTAAGAAAGTAGAATTGTCTCAGCATATATTTACAATAGTTAGTTTTTTTTTTAGAGTGAAGTACCTAAACTTATATCTTATTTAATGGGAAATTAAACCATGAATCAGATAACAAAGTAAACAACACAACATGAATAACCTGAAAAAATTATTCAAACTGGTGTGGAATGAGTTTGATAATTTATTCTGTGTATGGAATGGCCCCCATCTTTTTTTTTTCTTTTCCACAGCTGGTTGCAGTCCTGACAGCTTCACCTGTCGCTCAGGGGAATGTATTCCTCGTCTTGCAGTATGTAATAATCAGAATGATTGTGCTGATGCTAGCGATGAATTGGACTGCCCGTCTGGTGAGTAATTTGCAACATTAACTCTACAAATCAATCAGCTCAGGGACTTATGAGACTGCCTTTCACCTAATACTTATTCCTTTTTACAAGAGACAAAGGTGACATATAGAACTTAGTGAAAAGAGGAAAAATTGCACCTTTTCACATATTATGTAATAGTTAATAGTTAATATCATGAAAAATTTGGAATAATTCATGGTGAAAGAAAATGTTCTCACCTTATAATAATTTTGTTATTTTTTGTATATTGTCATGTCAAATGAAAAGATTAAATGTGATAAATTTCTTGTTTAAATTGCTTGTTCAATGGCATTACCTAGGTGAATGAAAGGAAAACAACTGAATTGGTGAAAAACAATCCCCACGGCTTCCCAAATTACATAAACATAGAAATGACCAAAAACTTTTTGGGATTGCCATCCGGCCTAAAATGGCATTTGCTGAACATGAAGAAACAGCATCATAAAAATGCACTCCATTGGATTTTATTGACAATTTTAGAGCTAAACAGGCGGGCGATAAATCCAAATTATGAATCAATGGAGAAGCCTAAATGATTTTTCCAAGGACGATGTCTATCTCATGTCTCTGACTGTATTGAATGTCAGGATGTAAATAAATCAAACTTTCACTTCTTTCATCATGACAACTGCATGCAGTTTGTGATATGACAGAATCATGGACCATTAATGTGAACAACAACAACAGCAACAACAATAACAACAACAAAAACACATGAAAAAAAACAAGGGAAAAAAATTAATTTTCAATTGTTTATTTAAGAGAATGGATCTGAATAGCCGATTATAGGTAGAATTGTATGTGATTGATTGTGGTAGTTAACTATTGTAAGTATGGTGATCTCCGCCTAAGAGCCCAGTTCTCCTAGGAACCCGCTTCTGCTGCGAAATGGAATTTTTTCTCCATAATTTACCCCTATAAGAACGCGCTCCCAAATAAAAAATCTGCCTAAGAGCCTGGTGTTGAGCCAAGACACCACCAGTATTTATGGTGTAATTTCACATCATTTTGTCAACTTGAGAGAAATGCACAGTGCTGGATGTGCAGTAAAATCGGGATGGGGTGGAGGGAAAAGGGATATGAGGAGGGAAAGTGATGGTTGATGTATGACTGCATAATCAAGCCACATTGTGGACTAACCCATAAGCATTTCTTTATTTGACAACACGTGGGACAGTACTTGTGATTGGCTCTGTGGATGAGGAGGTTTAAGTTTAGCCTTCTGACTGGTCAGGTGTTTTGCTATTCACGTAGATAAATCTTTAACTAATGTTAGCGATCAATTAATCATAGTAGTGAAAACAATCTGTGGTCAGACGGATTGCATAACTTTTCAGTCTGCCTAAGAACCCACTTTTTTTGTCTCCCAGCAGTCAGGTTCTTAGGTGGAGCCATTGCATACTGAGCTCCTAAGATATATTTGTAACAGCATATGCCTGTAATTTTGTTCATGCTTTTTTGGCCTTTTTTACATACAGTTGAACCTGAGTGTAGAGCTGGTGAATTCAGATGCTATGATGGCAGATGTATCTCAGACAGTCTACGTTGTGATAGCCGCAAAGACTGTGATGATGGAGAGGATGAATTCAACTGTGGTAAGTGTACACTCAAAGTCATCTGCAAAATGAACTTTGATAAAAATAACAAAAAAATTGATCAAGTGACTGTTTTGTTTGCCAGACTCTTTGCTAAACAATTAAAAATAAAAACTTTTTGTCTCAGTTTTATATGCCTTAGATGTATTGCACAGTTGAGAGATGATAGCTCAACACAAAGAGAGAACATCAGATTTGAAATAATAAATTCATCAAATTCAAACTGATATATTCTACGAAGCAAATTCTTGGCAAATGTTACAATAACTATATGACATAATAGGACCTGTAAAGCAATAGGATTTAAAGCATTATTTTTATTTTTAATAATTTTCTTTAATCATTCTTTTAATAATTCTGTTAACAATCTAATGATAATATAAAAGCTTCTTTTTCTTTCCTTTTTAGCATAGATAATAAAATCCATGCACATAATTGTAGATTGTTACACGTGCATAAATTATTATTTCACTTTTATGTTTTTAACCATTAACAGTTTGGTGTATTTTGAGTTTGTCATACTATTAGATATTATCAATATTGAAATATTTCAGATTCTTTTGGATATTAATTTGTATGTTTCTTGTGGAGAAGTGAAACAGATGGTGCTTGATGATGCTAACCTAATCATAAAACCAATGCATTTTAAAGGCTAATCAGTACAGAAATCTTACAATTTATTAACAATAGATTTTCATTTACTATAACATGCATTACATTATGGATTAACTTTCTGCAGCAAAGATTAAAGTACAACAATTTTCTTAATGACAGATCACATATGATAATGAATAAAATTTGAACGATATGAATTTGTTAAAGTGTTTGAAACTAATTCACTTCTGAACAAATCAACAATCTTTCACATCAGATAGTTTTATCAATTGAAATTACTTTTTATAATTACAATATAGGTTTTTGTCAACCTCCTTCTATGGTCTGAATATGTGAATATTGCTTTGTTAGGTCTGTGCCATGGATGATCAGTGAGATGAATTAATTGTATTCATTTTCTATAAAAAATTGTTCAGTTGACTTTTCTAGTTTTAGTTTCATCACCGTTTGCTTTTCTCAAATGTAGGCAGTTGAAAGGAAGAAGGAAGAGGGCAGGGGTGGGGCATTGGTGGAGGGGAAAGGGAAGGAAGAGGGAAGTAGTAGTAAAATAACTAACAAACAATATTAAAAAAAATAATGGAACAAGAGCTTTGTTACACTCATAAGATAATTGCCTAAGTCTTTTTTTTTTGTAGTTTGAGAAAAACGGGAAAAACAGTTTCATATCAGGATATAATATCACACGTTTTATTTCAGATAGTGCAGGCCAAGACTGAAATGCACAATAGTTGGAAACAATGTTTTACAGAATGAGAAATAGTAATATATATATAATAAATAAGAAAAAAAATATGCTTTAATAAATTTTTCTCTCTCATTCTCTACAATTCGTTCTGTGCACATGAATTAAAGCATTTCACGAGAAAGAACAACAAATATTTTTGTGGACTAAATAGCTCTTAATATAATTTTGTTGCTTGTTTTCTTGTTTTATTTTAACTTTCATTTTTATTTTCATGTATCTCTTACATTTTATTGTGCACAATTAATTTTTTTTTTTTTTCACACAACTGTCATTTCATTTCAATTCATTTAACCCATGCATGCTCACAATCAAGTTTCCATACCTTGTCACCCATGGGAGTTTCGTTGTGAGTATGGGCAGTGCATCCCCCTTGCACAGCGCTGCGACAAGGTTGTTGACTGTCGTGACAGCTCAGATGAATTAGATTGTCGTAAGTTCAACCTAGACCAAGCATTGTTGACTGCGGGCATGACTACATTTCACACTAGACTGCTATTATGGACTGGATGTAATCTGTCAGATTGAAAAACAGTTTTGGTGAATCAGACGTAATATCAAATAATTATGAAAACAAAATTATTACCTGATTATTTAAAACATCAATACCTGGAAATACATGGGAAAGGTAAATGTTGTAACTGAATACAATGTTATAACTTATATGTTATATGGGATAAATGTATTAAAAGTAAATGTTATAACTCAATACCATACATTGTTACAAGTTATGTGAAGTAAATGTAGGAAAGTTGAATGTTATAACTCAATATATTGTTGTGTCGGGGTAAATGTGGGGAAAGGTAAATGTTATAACAATATATTGTTATATGTTATTATCTAATACACTTGGAAAAAATGGAATGTGGACTAAACCAACTCACATTTGCTGAAGCCTTTTTTTTTTTTACTCTACTGGGATTGATGTCAACCCAAAGCATATTACAGATAAAAATTGTCAGCTTCAGAACACAGAACATTTTGGGGAAAGTGGGGGGTGGGGTGAGGAGTGGCTGCAGGGAGTGGAACTAAAAGAAAGATGTCTTATTTAGCATTAGCTAATCAGTATTATCATGCTTAGATTCTAGGTACAGTTTTGTAAAATTTACCCTTTCCAGTATAAATACGAAGCTTAAACCCATCATATTTTATGTAATATCATTCATTTCTCAATTATCTTCAACTTGAACACAACAAAGATACATAGTACCCAGTTCTGTCTAACATTTAGATCAAGGTGGTTGTAGAGACAATGGATTTAAGTCTGTTATATTAAATTCCCTGAGAGTTAATTTCCTTTTAGATAGAAAACTCCGTTAATTACATGTGAAATAAATTTAAAAAAAAAAAAAAACTCTAAGTGTTTCAGCAAATATGTGTCTAGGGATAATTAATGGTATATCTTCTCAATGAAATACATAAAGTATTGCTACACAATAGATACACATGTCATAATTTGTAACTGAAAATGAAACAAAGTAATTAAAAAAAGGAGAGTTGGTTACAAACAAAGGTATTTAAAGAATATAGTATTTGAGGGATAATTGATGTTTACTATTTTCAATATAAGAAATGATGCATTGATATAAGATAATAATATCTGGCAGATTGCTAATTTAGGCTGCTGCGCGACATGATAGCGGTTTCAGAACTTTGGCGGCATGAGAATATCAGCTTCTCTCAGCAGGACTTGGTCTGTTGCTACTGAGCAGAGCAGCCTGCTTTTGTTGCTAATTTTTCATGCAGATATCTTCCATTCATATGATCTGGGTATGGCAAAAGAAAGAGTGCATGTCCAGATCACCCTCTCGGCTTAGCTTTCTGCTTTTCTCTTTAGCGCTGAATGAACTGCTGCTTATTGCAGAGGTAATGTTTTTATATTGTGGTAGAGACAGTATCAATATGTGCAAATGTGTGCTTTCAAGTCTCAAAGCATCAACCAGAGTTGTAGAGCAACATAGGGCATGATCATAATCATTGAAGGAAAAAACTGTTTCTTTAAGGATATGTTTAGGTTTATAATATTAGGGTGTGGAGAACCTGATTAATGTTTTCAGTTTGACATCAAGCAAGTATCGGAGTTTTGTTTCATCACTGAAAGCTGTGCCACTGAAATTACAATGGAATATGCCATTTTCAGTTTCATATGGCATAAGATTGCAGACACTTATCAGTTTGATTTGCAGTTTTTTTTCCCTATTAACTTCCTAGTATAGAATCAGTGGTATTTTCCTCAGTTATAAATGTGTTTCATTTTTGCTTGGTTGTTGAGACATATGTTCATTCTTTCTTTCTTCAAATGTCTTTTTTTGTGTGTGATCATTTTCTTTTTTTACCTCTGGCTTTTTGAATTTGTGAGTGAATGTGGTTTTTACCCATCCGCTTTCATAAGAGCAGATCACAGTTTTAATGAATGAAGGGCAATAAGTTTGCCTTCCACCCTCTATTCAGCTGTAAAGATTTTACAGTTTTTGGCAAAATTTAGCATCACAGAGAAGTTTTCTTCTTCTATCTATAAAGATATAGATTTATATGTACATGAAGAAAGAGACTGACATTGTCCATGCTAAATTTGAACTTCATGAGACTATAAAATCAATTTCCAGACCTGTATTTTTACTCCCCACCCATTTCCCACCATAAGATCAATAGACGTATGGTTTGCACAAGGTATTTTCCACTTTTTGTCATATGAAGGCTGAGCTTTTCAGACATTTTTACCATTCACAAAACTTAGTGTCTCGTTTGTTGCTGAGAATGAAACAAATATTGTCAGTATTGCTCTAATTGTCTTTCATATGATTATAATCTTAAATGTTAGTGTATGAATTGGTGTAATTTTTTGGTGGTGGTACATTTTATATTTCTGTCAAAGCTTACAGAGATTGAGTAGAGGTAATGAAAACTGGCATTTGCTTTTTAGATGTTCTCAGTCCAAGTCCCCTGCCCCTAGTATTCCCTCTACCTAGATTTCTATGTTTTCCATTTTTTTATTTGTTTTGTTTTGTGCATGTATTATATTTGATTTTTATTTAATTGTGTGGATTATCTAACTTTTCACTTAATGATTATAACATGATATAAATATTAGTTTATATATCATGGGCTGCAAAATAGATGCAATAGTTTTATTTTTTAAAATTTGTTTATATATGTAGATCTAATCTTTATCCATCAGTTAATCATTTTATGAATCAGCCTTTTTGTTTTGTTCATCTATATAATATACATATAAAATTATTTTATTTTATTTTTATGGTGGATGGGCAAAAGTCATGAAATAACCTGCAAAAAATTGTGAAATTGATGCAGAATTGTCACACAGAAATTGGATTTATTGCTTGTTTTTACATCATAGGGATTCACAGATTTGTTATTCAAGGTTGTCGATGGAATTTCCACCAAAAACTTCATCTAATTTACATATGACATTTAAAATAATTCTGTTAAGTTTATCACTATAGTTTCTTTCTTTCTTTTTTTTTTTTTTTTTTGATTCTTTTAGTTTTCACCAGTGGGCAGCAATAGCACTATGGTGTATGTTCTATGTCTGAAACCAGACATAATTTCTTGTCTCTCTCTTTATTATTCCTTCCTTCCTTTCATATCCTAGGTTACAGAGACACCCACGCAAATCTAGTAATTTAATTTAATTATAATAATAAAAAAAGAAAGGATAGAAGATTCTTTGTAAAAAAAACTTCAGTCTGAACTCTAGCTATATTACATGTTTACATTGTTGGAAATGGGAACTTCATACTTACCTGAACTAATACCTTTCTGACATTTCTATTGATTTTTGAAAGGGTTTATCTTTAGGACTTATTATTGCCAGTTCCAAGAAATCTCATCTTTTGTTCTTTTAACTGAAGACCCGTGTTTGAGATTGTTTGTTTTCTTTTGGTTGAGTGATGTTTTAAGTATATTTTAGATATTGAAGCCCGCAAAAAATGTTTGCGTTTTATTCTTCCCTTTTTTTTTTTGCATCCTCCATGGTTATTACATCAATATGCACATTATTACATCCTGACCTCTTGAATAGAATTTTTTTTTTTGCTCTTCTCCATTAGATGCATGCTATATCTTGATGTCTTTAGTGTTAGTATGAAGATGGATGCAAAATATTTTAATTTGATATTAAACCATTCTGTGGACATCAAGCAAGGAACATTAAATGCTTTACAGTTAATACTAATGATAGTTTGTTAAATTCCAAAGGGAGCTATAATAGATTTTACTTGTGTTTTTTTCAGCATGCACAAATGATCAGTTTAGATGCCGCGATGGTACCTGCATCATGAAAGAGAAACAGTGTGATGGAAAACCTGATTGTATTGACTTCTCTGATGAGGAAACAGTAGACTGTGGTAAGCTATTGATCAGACAAAGAAAAAAACCAACATAACTTATAATTATGTGCTTTTTATTGTGTGTGAATTTTATTAGGTTAAAAATTGCTTAATTTTTATCTACTACTATGTCAAGTTCTTTATATTTTCAGAACGATATTTAATGGATCTTTCTTAATTAGCTGGATTGGGGTTTGTAAATTTTGGCGGGGGGGACAGGGACAGGGAATGGAGTCTTGAAAATTATTTTGAAAAGGGCCAATTAGGGCAAAGGGGGGCTGGCAATTTAACTATCATCATTGTGCGGTTACAGAAAAGAAGTGCAAAGTGCAAATTACTTTTAGTAGCCATTGCACAACTACTCTCTTGAACTTTATAGTGTAACTTGACTATACATAGCCTTCCATCTCTTTCAGCCAGTCTACTTGAAATTTTGCTGATGCATATTTTAATTAGTTATGATTTGAATAACATGACATTTCCTCTCAAATATTGCACAAGATAGCTTAAATCTGTTGTTTGAAAGGATTGGAGACAGATTTACATATGTTGTTTGAAATAAATCACTGAAAAATTTTCTAAAAAATTACAGGTTTCTTGAAACAATTTTTTTAGATAATTGTAACAAACCTCTCAGTCATAAAGTTCTCAAACAAATGTATGCTTATCAGGTAAACATGAATGTGATGATGGTATGGATGTTCCACTCCCTTTATTATATATTTCTTTGGAGTACTCAGTGGAGGCCACTTTAAGATAATTACATGAGTATTATTATCATTGCTTTCTTCTTCATCAGCTGGCATGATCCCAACAATCCCACCAGCATGTCCTATTGGCTTCTTTAGATGTCGCAGTGGAAGCTGTATCGATTTCTCAAAGCAATGTGATGGCATTTCAAACTGCCCTGATGGCAGTGATGAAGAAGAATGTGGTGAGAATTCAATCATTTGATATGATGTTTATATACACTGTGATACTTTGTGTTATTCTGATGAAGAACCAAGTGAGCTTGGAAATTTAGTCTTCATAATATTTTATCAGTTCCATTGTGCTAACTCTTCATATATCGTGCAACTGGGTGAAATGAGTGAAAATGGCGAATATTTTTTATGCTTAGAAGTAATGGTTTCTGATTTCAGTAGCAGAGAAATGAAGTGGACAAGGTGGCTGCATAGTCCCATGACATAATGCCACATACTGTCTTGGTGACCCTGTTTTTTTTTTTTATTTGACGATGCAATACTGATTCAGTGAATCATTGACATTGTTAGTTGATTATTTTTAATTGCATTATTTCCGAGTTCAGTTTTTTTTGATGGATAGATTGTTTTTATTTGCATTATGTCCTGATGTGAATTTTTAAATTAGAAATAAAGGTTTGTCCATTAAGTTCTTTTTTTTTAACCATCATTCAGTGTCCTGGGATTTTCTGGCCACACTGTACTTTCTTTTGATGAAAAAAATTGTTTTGCTATGAATTTTCTGTGTTGGCATTTTGACATTCAAAAAAAGTTTACTCCTCTGACCCTGTGATCAACAAATTCAGTTTTCTTAATGCAGCTATGTTTGATGTCAGACTTATTTCATCAGATCACATGACATATTTGGTTTTTGTTTATTTTTGTGTATAGAGTAAGTTACTGGTTTGACAGTTTATATCTTACATTTCATACATGTGTACTTTTCTCAGTGTGATATAACAATGCTGGATCCATAAAAATGTCATGGTCATACTCCAGTTGCTTGAAGTCACAAATTTTAGGCTGTCAGTTATATTGATTACCATATTCATTGCTACACCAGTAGCCAATTTGTATAGTTATTATATTGTTCTGTTGATTTAATGCTACTTTTTAAGGCAAAAGCATCTTTCCTATAAATCACAGTTTTAATTTTGTACAAAATGGCTTATAGATGTTTGCTGAAAAAAGCTTAAACTGATTTGGATTATTGTGACAAAATGTGATACATCTATACACAATGTCAGTCCTCAATCTGACTTTTTGTCCATCATCTGCTCATCCATCCATCCATCCATCCATCCATCTGGTTATCCATCTATTTACTCATCCATCTGTTCATCTATCCATCCATCCATCCATTTGCTCATCCATCTGTTCATCCATCCATCCATCCATCCATCCATCCATCCATCCATCCATCCATCCATCCATCCATC
>JBCEWB010618042.1:0-17902 GCA_039654565.1 Peronia peronii
TCATGTACATGAGCAAAAGAAAGAAACATCTGGACTGACACATGGCCAGGGATAACACCTGATATATAATGACATGTAAGTTGTTATAAGTTATATAAACATGCCCGTGTTTGTAGGAACAAAGAGGGATCAGTACAAGTACAAGGGAGAAAAAAGGAAAGGAGAATGTGGCAAGACAGAGTTGTTGAAAATAAGAGAGAACACTTGACCAAAGAAGGAGTTTGAACAGCCCATTTTGTCAAAGGTCTGGAAGTTGTGCAACCTTAGCAAGTCACCGACAGAAACCATGTAACAGGCACGATGAGAGAAACTTTCCACTGGACTAACAGATTGGTACACAGTAAATGATTAACGTGTAACTGAAAATCTTGTAGTATAGCATCTGATTAAATTAACACTGACATGAATGATGAAAAGACTAAATATCTTTAACTCAGTCAAACGTGGATTAAAACAATTATACCAAATACAAAATGAACAGCAATAAGGTACCGTTCTATATACGTCTTTCAACCTCCCGATGGAGGTTATCTCGACTATAAGGTACCACTACCAGCAGTCGATCGCCTCCCCTTGCATTGATACATGGTTTGTGTGGCTGAGATGACAGATAGGCGGTCAAATGTGATTAAATCACAGGGCACATTCAGCATTTCTAATTAATATTTTCACGAGATATTTACACATATTACTTATGTAATATAAGGTGCACTATAATTTGAATGAAAAAACGATTTGACCTAATTTTGCAGTTAAACGGTTTGCGCTTGACAGCGACGATATATAAGTTAGCTAGTCTTTTTTTCCCACAATATTCTTCCTTTTGTCTCTTTAACAAGATTCTATATGCCTAATTCTTTACTTCATTCTTTTTTTGAGATTTTCCATTACAAAATTGGATCTACTTATTGTACAAAGATACATTACTGAGAAAAGTAATCCATGATAGAACAGATCAGAACCACTGCTCCTGTTGGTTTGTGTGGCATGAGACATGATCATGATGTGATATGAAATGGTACAAGTGGAATTTTGATTTGGGGAGCCAGAATTGCCCTCTTTGCATACTGCAGCAATCACTATAATACTTAACAAATACATGTACAGAAACTTACTTTTATTGTTTGTTCATCGCAGTGATGCCACTATAGTTTGAAGAAACAACAGTATAATATGAATTTGCATACTAGATTAGACAGGAATTTATTCCATCAGTAAACGACATCAAAACTTACACGTACATGTAGTTGTTTTTTTCTTCAGTTCTGATTTCGTAAAACAAATTTCTTTTATGTATTATCTATTTTCACCTCGACCGTTCAATTCAGCCTTTGTTTTTTAATTCATGTACATGTTTATAGACCTAGGGGATGATTCTAATTTCAATATTCTTTATAAATTTCCCAATCAACTTTGAACAAAAGAAAATTCTCATATTGGGGTTGAAAGTGTGGAAACATCAATTCTGCAATCTCCAGCCATTCTCCTTTTCTCTAGCTTGATCAGGTGAATGAAATGCTCAGAAATGCTCTGTGTTTATGAAGCAGGATGAAAGACTTCCAATACAATGACCCACAGTCACTGGGTCATGAAATGTGCCAATACTAGCACTAGCAGTACTAGCACTACTCTATGGTGTATGGCTCACAAAACATTTCAGTGAATCAAGAGCAAAAAATAAGTAAAACAAAAATTGTTTCACTTTGTCTATGAGAATAAAAATATTTGGTTTGTACAGGCATTTGAATTTGCAACAAACAGATAGAAGATGTTGGAATCGAGAGAGCATTTTCCCATATTGTAAGTTGCTACATAAAAATTGAAAAACATGAATGTCCACAGAGCAGCCTATGACTCTTTAAATATTAATATAACCTTGTCTATCAAAATATATGACAAAGTTTTCAATAATTTAGGCCAAAACTGTCTTTTAAGTTGTTCTTTCTTTTGTTTTATTGGCTTTCCAGTATTGTGCTAGAACATTTACTCATCTAGTGCTGTTCCATGTACATGTACATGCACTTGTGAAAATATGATCAAGAAAATTTCTGTTGGGTTCGGCTGAGATCATTCAATTAAGAATTTATTGATGTACCAGTATGTATTTTGATTTACATCACATCTGTGAATTTCTGAAGCACATCCTCATGAAAACAATAGTGAAAAATAAAGTACAGCTGTATAACAATATGTATAGCTAAGAGAAACTCATGAGGATTGCCCTTCAAAAGAGAGAAAATTGTACAGATATGACTACGACTGTATGAGCCCATTTTATTTAAATGAATAGATGAAGTTTGCTTATGAAACTAATGAGCATGTGAAAAAATTAAATACATGTACATGTACTATGAACATGTATTGAATTTGAAATGATGGAGCAATGTGTGTACAAAACAAACCAGACTGGTCCCATGAACTGCAAAGAAATCTCTCCATGCCCTTAATGTAAATGTAACTAGGTATACCATCTTCATCCATCCAGATGCATGTTTCTTTCATTTCACTGACATCCGACATTTCTTGTGAGGATTAATTTTCACTAGCCCAATCGCTTTCCTTTCCTGAACACAAAAACTGTAGATCTAAACAAACTTAATGAAGAAGCAAAAAAACTCAGCTTTGCATTTTTTGCTTTAGATGTAGGCCTACATCTTAAACAAATTCATAAAATTCATTGTATGAGGAAAATATTTTTTTGACACCATTACAATTTTGTCAAATTTTTTGTGATTAACAATTCAAATGAAAAACAATATTTTTCTTCTTTACACTGCTAATACTAATTCAACAATCTTTGTGTCTGATAAATCTGAGGGAATGAAAAACCTTTATCAAAATAAATGTAGACATTTTCGGGATGGTTGAACTGAAATAGAATGAGGAAAAAGAAGAGATTTTTGTTTTGTTTAAATTATCAGCTAGCCTTCTGCGGTATACAATAAGACGTCAGCTGCATTTTCAGCCAAGTAAAGACAAGACTATTTACATGTGCATGTGTCTGATATTGACGTGAACGCAGGCAGTTACTGCTTGCATAAATCAGAGTGACAGGACCATTCAGGCTGTGATAAAAAATAAACATAATCTATGGGCACAGCCACAGGATCTACATTTTGCGAGAGTCCAAATTTCTGATTTTCAATCAAAGTACAAATCTAGGAAAGTATTGCCAGCACGCATTTGAAATGTATTTCATACAATCTATACTACATTGTATTTCTGTAATATCTCATAAAAACGGTTGACGTTACTGCAACCACACCTGTGATGATAACTATATGTGATTCTTATTGTCTCTTGACTTTGTAAACTTTGCAAATTTACTTGCAGAGACTGATAAAACACCAAAACAAAAACAGAATTCATTCCATATGATTAGTGATTCACCTCTTATCCTATCCATTTATTTCTATATGAAATCTTAAGCGGCCCACACAGATAAGAGTCCAACCTCGAGTCTGGCCTCCGATCTCCAAATTGTATGAAAATCACCGTGTGTGTGGTCGATTTCTTGAGGCCGGGCTTGAGGCCAGGAATTCAGGCTCTGCCAAATATTTTGCCATCAAGCCTGGTGCAGAGGGAGTGGTGGGGTAAACATTTTAAACAGTTTGCTTTTTTTTATTTCAAATTCGTAATCAGCGTCAAATTTACCATGAATTTGATACAAAACACCATGCTGATGCGATGTTTAAACATGTAATTAAAATTTGGTAAATCAAAGAAAAATATTGTTGTCCTATCATCATATTATTGTCCTAGTAGGACAGGGAAGTGGCAGACACGAGATATACACTTGCCTCACGCCTTGTAGTGTGTTGTAGTGTTGTAGTTCATTTCTAGTGCAGAGTCGGCTGATTTCACGCTATTTAAGAAATTTGTCTGTGTGTCAGCATTGTTGTGAAAAATACGACCTGGAGGTCAAAGGAAAAGGCATTGCAATTTATTGAACTATAAAAATGCACTGGATGCCTTTGGAGAGTAAAACAAGATAAAGACAGAGAAATCCTGTGACACGTTAACCAGTTTTATGAAATATTTCCTTCCAGATAATGAGTAGACGAAGATGCATATACAGTGTACATGCATCTCTGCATCTGCATTTTTGTTTCTTTGTTAAAAATAATGAACGCTATCAAAGACTACAACTAAAAAGCAATGAGCACTTTTTGTTGTTTTTCTTGCTGTGTTGTTGTTTATAAATGATCTCTTCATAAATTTTATTAGCGTATTCAAAAATTGAAATGGAAGTAACGTGTGTAATTTTTGTTACATGTGTGTATGTTATGTTTGTAATGTTTATTTCAAGAGCAGTTTATTAAGAGTTTTTACCCCAAAGCTGGATTGTAAGATACAGGTAACAGAATGATAACTAAATTGAAGCTCAGGACCAGCAAAGACAAGAATTATTGTTTAGTTATTAACTGTACCTAAAGTGTCGTCTGGGATGCAACGTTAAGTCACTGTTGCGCTCCACTATTGAAAGGTACTATGTCTTATGTCAGTGGAAAATATAAGATAATAAATAAAAGTGGATAAATCATTGTCTTCCTAAGACAATAAACTTAGCTTATATCCAACATGTCACTGTGTGTAGTCTAAATATGCGAGATCTGAAACCATGGTGATCTGAGTTCACAACATATCTGCATGTTCAGTGATCAAATCTTGTGTCAACATTGATACAGAGAGTCCTCAGTTCGAACTCTAGAGCTATACATGTCTATACCTTCCTGTTTGATTTGATAGAACACTGAACTGTTTCAAAAACCTAGATATATAGACAACCTATTGTAAATTGGGCTGCATATCTCAGGAATGTTTCACCCAAAGCTTGAGGTGATATGCATGTTGACAACATCAAGTTTTCATACGACTGCCCTGTGGCAAGGAACTTCAAAGTGGCTGTCAACCATTTATAGCGGGAAACAGCCGTCTTCATCACAGCATCCTGCTCTTTAATCAAAGGGACAAAAAGTTCAACAGTCCCATGTAGGTTTCTTCATCCGTGTGCAGATAGATGTGAAAATTACTTGGATACAACCACAATTCATTGAGATGGTTGGTGTGAGTGACAGGATCTCATTCAAGAAGCCAGAAAGTCCTGTTTTTTAACCCTACATTTTTTTTCTTTTCACTAGCAGAGAATAGACAATAAGTCCATAGATAGCATTTTGTTTGCCTGCTCTGTCACTGCATAAATATGAACTAAGCAAACAGGTCAACATCTGGCACCCAAAATATTCTAAGGTGTGGTTGGTGCATATGTTTTAAAAAAATACCCTCAGGCCAGGCTCGAGGTGAGGTTCAAGGTCTGGTTTACGGCCAGGCTCGTATGTGTGTGGGCCACTTAAGTCTCTGTAAAACATATCATTTCCAGTCCACCACTCTCAGATGCCACAAGATTGCAATACATATATTTCTCTTTGATATGCTACTGGTTTGTGAAAATATGTCAACCACTGTGTCCTGCTGTATCTCATCAATGAGAGAAATATGCTGTTATGTTTAGCATACTTTTGAGAACAGCCGAAAAGGTCAAGAAACAATGGCTGCACTGGTAAGGATAAGGTGTCATGATAAATCAAGATAGGCTGAATTATGTTAAGTAAGTGGAGGTGAAATTTAGCAATTTAGTTATACAGTAACATTAATATTCTTCTAACACTTGAGGCTAATTAAGAAAGGTCCATTGGGTCCTGCATAATATTATAAAATGAATCACGAGATGATAAGCTAAAATGATTATTTTCAAATATATATCTTTAGCATTATGAATCAGGCCTGTAAAAATTAAATTAGAAGAATTAGATTATTGAACATTTTAAATTAAACACAACTGAGTGTAATGTACGATTTTCATAGGCAAAAAAAAATAATATCGATGAAGTGAATAATTAATGAATTTAACAAAACGCAAAAATAAAAACATACGATCCATGTTAAATCACTGATAAGCGATCAGATGATAATTCTAGGAGGCACAGACCAATAAAGCAATGACAATAGAAAAAGAAAAAAAATGTCAAATGGGAGCATACACAGTTTTGTACACAAAAAAACACACTTTTCCTCTGAAAATACACTGCATTATCATGAAGTAAAACACCAGTTGAACCATGATCAGCCACAGTACATGTCATGTTGATCCATAATGTGATATTAGTTGATAATCAGAAAAGTGTCATTATATCACCAAGACAGTCAGAATTGCACTTCATATTTATAATAGCATTGGCAGCATAGGCTACATGATACCTTTAGAGTAATGAATTACTAACAAACAAAATTGTAGAAACATTTGCATTTTTTAAGTTAACAGATATTCAATATTGTCACCTTTTTCAATAACTTAAATCCATAGCTATAGAAAAAAAAAGGCAAAAACAAATGGACAGTTTTATTTCATTTATGTCTAAAAGATGAGTTGGACAACATCTTAAACTTAAAAAGTTTCATGAACAGAGGTAAAGGAATAGTTTTGCCTAAGCGTGAATGTCATGTGCACGGGTCATCACTAATTTACACGTAGTTACCTGATATAATAATGCTACACTGAATTGCCACTAGACTAAACTGACTCTCCTGGTGACATCTTGGTATTTATTATTGTCCTTATCATCAACTCACATCAAAAATAGCTTGAGTTTGAGTTTGGACATACATGAAGTCCCAGTTCCTTCACTCTGGCAGATTATTTCAATTTGCTGGACACAAGAGGTGCATGATACAACTATAAAACTAACATCACAAAGAAAGAAAAAAAAAAAATAATCAGTTGCACACTTTTTATTTGAAAACAGTGAAAGAGAGAATTGTGAAAAAATTATCATGATAGAAAGTATTTTCATCACACCATGAATTTTTCAAAATTTTCATGGAGCAAGTCTCAAATAAAACGAGTAAAAATTCTTTTTTTCATTCTTTACAATGTTTGTTTTATACCTCATGTGACTAGCAAAGGGAAGTAATTTGGTTGGCTGCAAAAATGGCTCATTGACTATGCACATCTGTTTGAAACACATTGACAAATAACAAATTAACATTAAACAAAAAATCATCTAATGCAACATTTCAAGACAGGAAAAAAAAAGAGTTGTCATCACCACAGCCATAGATTTTAGGATTTAACTGGTCCTTATGCATAAATACGACAAGAATCATACACGAAAAATATTGCATAAATATTACATAAATAGTGTTTGGAATTCATTAACATAAACTAAGTCTTAGCATCACACACAGGCATCACCCAAATAAAAAAATTCTGTGCAAAATTAGAATGGATTTTTCATTTCCTGCTGAATCAAAGTAAATGTTTTCTTTTGTTACTCTGATAAATTTTCACAAATCAAAAAAAAAAAAAAACACACACACACAAAAGGAAAAAAACATGATTGTAGATTTTATCTCTACCCAATTTGATCTTTATCCTCAATAATAAAAAATTACGACAATGAATATTTTGTGACTCTTTCTCCATATAAGATCTATACCCATAAAATCATGCCTGCAACTGAACATGTAGTCAATAGGAAAGCCAATGACAAAAATAAACCTTGCACTCTTCTATTAAGAATCAACATATAGTCCCATTCATTTGACACTGTCATAAACTATACACATTCTTTTAGAGCTGAATGATTAAATTTTTTTTAAAAACTGTTTAAAGGATAATGGTATTTAATCACAGCATTGTTATCATTAAGCAAGACTATCTTGATAAAAGGGGGCAGTGGAAGGAGGAATTAATCATATGCTCCTTGGCAAAAATGTCGCCGATTCAAATCCCACAGGAGAATGGGAAAGATTGAGAATCTGCTTGTTTTTTTTTTATCAATGACTCATCCACCTCCTGGGTTGTTGGGGAGGGATCTTTCAGGCCTTCTCATTCATATATAATGGCGAATACATTGCAGCAGTTCTGTATACAATGTATATATTCTTCACATTAAGGAAACTCTGATTGTTGAAAATCAGACACCATTTCAATCATCTCATTCAAGTCAGTAGTTTGGAAATTTAATAAATATTCTATCAAACAGTTCTAAATTGACATTTAGCAACACATTTTAATACATGTATTTTTTATTATGAAAACTCACAACAATGAATGAAACAAAGACTCAGGATCACCATGAGCAGAGAACAAGAGTATCGGGTAGATGTATTTCCATTTCCATTCTCATTTTCAATGTCATAGCCTCCCTTTCTTTCTGCCTTGATGCCGTCTGTGTCACACTGAGGTGGTGTCAGACCTTCCAAAACTGTTTTCACAATGTCTGCAATTCCTTCTGAGCATTTTTCTGACAACACTTGTTCTGCACATTCTTTCACTTGGTTCTGATATCTGAAATGGAATCCATCATGAAGAACATGTAAACAGCATTTCACTGACAGCATGATAAGACTTTTTAAAATGATAATAATTATAATTGATATTGAAGAGTGGAAATGCATAATAGTGCTAAGCACAAGCTGATTTTTTTTCTTTTCTCTATTATTTATTTTTGTTTGTTTGTTTGTAATGCTACACAGTCTGTCATATTTATAAGGCTTTCCTGTGCTGTCTGTTCTTACTTTATGTGAATTAAAAAACTTAAAATATAAAATATAAACAAGGTCTACTTTCACTGATACCAAAATACATATAATTTAATAATAAATATTATTTGGAGATATAATGAAGAAAAATCCAGTTTTCTTATAAACTCGATTTGCATTTCCACTCCTTTTATATGTAAAGTCAACAGCAAAACAGAAAACAAAAAAAAAATCTGTTTCTAAGAAGTTGAACAGAAGCAGCTTAAGATGGGTTAATGGCCACTTCCTCACTTCTCCATTCTAGCATTTTGATGATGTTGGCTCCAATAAACTTCATGCATGACATTTGATGAACAACCACAAGAAATGAGTCAAATTTCAATGGGAACTTCTATGAGAAATTTTTTTTTTTTTTCTGGGACATATACTATATGCATTTACCAGAATACATGTATATGTGGATAAAACTGAAAGAATCAAAAATGCCATGCCAATGACTTGAGGCTGTTGTTGATGTGGTGGCAGATGAAGAATGATGTTCATTAAAAGCCTGAATTAATGGACAACAAGAGATAAACTCAATAATGTTGAGTTCTTAGGAACCAAACAAAGAGAGGAATGGAAGGATATAATCAGAAATGTTTGTCACTGGCATGGCATTTGAAGAAGTAGAGGAGGAAAGATTTCATCTTAGATGAAGAAATACAACTGCAATTGACTAATTGCCAAAGCAACCTTGCATAAGGCACAGTAGAAGATGTGAAAAGGAAAGGCAAACAGATGGGAAGACAATATCTCCAAGTGGACAAGCCTGAAACTGAGCAAGGCCCTGAAAGAGTCAGGGGAGAGAGAGGGTTGGAGGGAGCTGATTGTCAGTTCATCTGTGGGTCCCCCTTAGTCTGACATTCAAACTTGGGGATATATAAAAGATAACTTACTGGCACTGAAAGATCATTAAAGTATCCATATTGGAGGTGGCTGACATCTGAGTTTTAAAGGTATGTAACGCTGGCCTTGCACACTCAAGTTGTTCTTCATGATGTCGTTGAATACAATCAGCTTGTGTGGCATATTCTAGGGACACACATAAAAGAAAGTATATGAAAAAAATAACTTGTATGTTGTGGTTTCATATAAGTTATTAGTTCATAACATGCTTAATATCAATTTCAAAGTTTATATTTCCACATCACAAAATGTATGATGGGCTCTAAAATGTACACAGCGTTAATTGTTTGTTTCATTTTTTGTTTGTATCTGATCAGATTGGAGCTGTAATCAAGAGAAAAATGAGAAAATGTAATAGTGAGAAAAAATATAACTGGCCTGCAAAAAGTGCTTTTCAACAAGCTTGTACAAAAACATGAGTATTGAACAAAAAATATACATACGTATGTCAACTTTGCCTCCTATATGATAACATACAAAACACTAAACTTTGGTTTTCAGTTTTAATCACTGTGGTACCAACCCACAGTATCGTTCTTGAGTAAATGCAATCTGAATACCTTTCACATAGTTTGGATAAGTGAGATTAGATTTTGATTCTCAATAGGTAAGAAGCATTTGGTGCATGTTGTCAAATGCCAATTTTTAAATTTTTTTTTTAATGAATGTAACCTTTCAGTCCTAAGAGAGTATGTTTATCTCAGCTTTAAATTAAGCATGTGTCCCGTTTGATGAGAAGAAATTTTAAATGGAAATTTGGATTTTTTGAAATTTTGCCCAGATATTGACAAATCCTCCTACTGTTTATCCAATTTTAAAATTCCAAGACTTCTCTATCATGAGTACCGGTAATATATATGCAGGACCTCAGAAATATATTCACACTTATTCAAACAAGCTAGACATTGGACTTCTCAACCCAAGAAGCTGGGGAACTGTCAAGTCGTTTAAGAAAAACAAGTTCTAATCTTTCCTATTCCCTAGTAAGATATGAAACTGTTTTTCAATAAAAAGCAGCCCCTCAGCCACGGTAGGCCTATCTCCAAGTGGTCATTTCAAATCTTTCTCTCCTTTTATACTCTAATTATACTGTAATTTGATTAAATGTGGCCCAGTGGGGCTGATTATGATGATCTCAAAGTCAACATTCCAAGAAAACTGACGTTTTGTCTCTGAAGATTTCTATGTCTTTTGTTTGTTGAAGTCGTTAATTCAAACCATTGCTTTGACAAATTACATGTACAGTGGCTGTTCCTTCTGATCTTTTTAGGTGGGACACTTTTGGCTCAGGAAAAAATCCATGGACTGTATTCTTAAATATATTAAAAACTGAGACATTTGTTGCTCTTTGCCCTTTGTCTTCAGTTATGTAATTTTCTGCTCCAAATTTAGGACTTCATTGTCATCTTTTTGAGAATTTAAAAAAAAAAACTTTTTACCTGCCTCATTACTGCATTTTTCTAGATAAAAGTGATATTGAACAAAACCAGTGAACAGAGAAAAAACACTTTTGCTCAAAAGTATGACATGATAAATTCTGAAAAATTCATGGTGTAAGGAAAAATAATTATGTTTTCCCTATGTAATAATTTTGTCGATTTTTTTGTAATTAATTTTTCTAATAAAGTGGAGGATAAAAAAAAAGAAATTTTTTCTTATCTTTTACAATGTTACTTCAACTGCAAAGGGAAATAATTGGCCTGGTATAAAGCAGTCCACATTAATTGTGTTGACAATAAAATAATAGGTACCAAATTTTGGTATAATACAGAAATGAATCTTGCATCTGAATTTTATGAAATCTTGTACTTGTAGAATAATTTTATTGTAATGCATAAGAAACAGGGCCATCTTAAGGCACGGAGGTGATGAGCAATTACCTGGGAACTCCTCACCATTATAAGGACCACATGTTAATCTGTGTGTGTTAATATATTTTTACTGACATATACATTTTTATTCCGGTGAGTAGTTGTCATATAGGCTCCTCAGTAAATTGTTTTGCCTGGCGACCCATAATGCTGTTTAGATGGCCCTGAGATGAACTGCTTCACAAATATTAGGATATAATGATAACACAGTTATTCATACAGTTCAGGAACTTTAAATAGACAGAATTTTATCAAAATTTGATTCATTCCATCTGATTACCTGCAATATAGGTGCACAAATATCGAATGGTCTTCCGTGTTTTCTCCACATCAATCATCATGTTCAAATAGTGGGCTGCATCAGTGTTGTCATTCTTACACTCATCCTTCACCCTTTCTATGCAGTTGACAGCTGTAAACAGGTCTCCATTTCTGGCACAGATACAATGCAAAAATACTTTTAACAATTACCAGAAGAGAAACACATGTATCCAATATGATCTGATGGAAATAAATGTTTCATAAGCGAAGAAACGACATTGACGATGAGTCATTTTGACCGTCCACCAAATTACTTCCTGTTGCCAAATACATGAGGTTTGACAGTAAAAGAGGAAAAGAATCAGCCTTTTTTGTGTGTGTGTTTTTTTTTATTGACATGAAGAATGGAAAATCCTGAAAAGTTTGTCATGGAATGAAAATCCTTTTTTCCCTACAGTGATAGCTTTTTCATAATTTTTTCTTCATATTTTAAATAACAAAAGAAAACGTGTGTGTGTGTATGTGTGTGTGTGTGTTTTATGTGTGTGTGTTTTGTGTGTGTGTCTTATAGCTCTTGTACTTGGCGCGGGGAAGTAACTTAGCTAGCTAAAAAAAAAGCCCATTAGCCAATTAGCAATACACAAGTGTGAAGTTTGGCCCATTAGCTTGCCTTTGGCCAGTCACAAAGGATAAAATGGAATGTTAATCATGCTGTTTGTTGAATCTGCATAACTATATTCCTTAAGGCACTTTGTATATTCATATGTAGCTGCTATCAAAGGTTATTAAGATTATAAGATTCTATAGGCCATTTAGTACTTTTGTTCAGCAGTAAGACACCCAGCGCCTTCGAGTTGAGTGCCACAAAGGTGCTCATTCTTTATCGTTATAAAAGCACAATGAGTTATATTTCATTCATTTGAAACATGCAATAACTGAAATAGCGAGTCTATTATGAAATATAACGTTATATTCTGTAATACGTCTTTCAACCTCCTAGTGGAGGTTATCTCGGTAATTAATGAAAAAAAAATGTATAAACACTACACTTATTTAAAATGAGCTTTAACATTAAGCCAGTGTCTCACCATCTCCTAATAAGTTTGACACTGATCAATATAGATGATAAAATGCCTTGGTATTCACTTTTCAAGCCATTCTCATGATACGAATCTTAATTCGATGTATTCCTGAGAGTGAATTTATTTTCAGTCTCCCTTTCTCCACAGTCTTGGCTTGCTGACAGTGGAGCAAAATGCCAGGTCTTCTGATTTAAATTAAACTGCAAGCAAGTCACTATGTTCTTCTTCTCATCCTGTTAGCCACTAGACTGTATAATGAGACCTTCTGATACAATATGAATTCACCAAAATATATTGTGTCCCACAAAGTAGAGTTTATTTTATCATGAGAGTAGCACTATCATGTGACAACTCACACTGCTAAACAAAGGAAGTGTGTTGTTCGTCCCATTCTCGTCCTAGTCGAATTCAGAGCAAATGCATTAACTAATAATAAATAAGGTTAGTGTACATAAAGAGCTTCTTGTTATTGGGTTTTCCCCACCATTCCAGAGGGCTACGAGCAAGGAGCTTATACTATTTGTACTGGAGTGCGGACTCATGACGCCGCCTTAACAAAACACAATACAGGCCATGGCCATGGGTTTGGATTTGGTATTGCTATACGTGAGTTCCGTTTAGTTTTGCACGTGGTAACATAACAACAACGGTGTCAAGTCTTAACGTTAAATAGGTTTCTTGCCCTCATGGCCATGGCTCCACACTCGGCACGCGTGATGTCATCAGTCCGCTCTCCAGTATAATAGTATAAGCTCCTTGGCTACGAGCCAGGTCTCAACGCTAAAGACAACAAAGAGTTCAGTTTTGTTTGTTTGTTGGCGTTGTTATTTTTAGAACCCCCCCCCCCCCCCCTTTTTTTTTTCTCCCATTGGGATTCGAATCCTCGCCATTTTATAAACTGCTTACATATCGACCATTGCCTCCTCATAATCCAGTAAAGATCTCATTTTTTTGAGGACGTGATCTTACCTACAGGCCCGTATGACTCTCTCTGTTTGTTGAAGATCTATGAATTCGCCATGGTCTCCGCTTGAGGGGGGTCCATTACCAAGTTTGGCAGTGCATAGCATGGCTTTCTGTATGGCGTTGGCAGGACATGCGGCTCTGACAGAAGTGACCACTGAGGACACAACCATATACCATTCATAAGACACTGTGTCATCCATTATTTTTTTAAAAAAAAAAAAAGAAAAGAAAAAGAAAAAACAAGCCAAATACATGTAAACTTATACATAGGCTAAAGATAATGTTCACTCCACACCTTTTTTTTTTTTTAATTCCCTCAATGATATCAACTCATCCATCGTAAACTGTACATCCATTATGTTTTAAGATTTTGACTGTTCATTGTTTTTGTTTGTCAGTTTTGAAAAGTGGATCTGCCAGATTTTACATTTCAAAATAATCTTTCTTTCACCCCTCCTTCCCTGTTTCGCACCTCTGTTTTTTAATACTTCAACAGCTTTAAGGAGGAACTTTACATTTCAAAGCAAAATCTCTATTGACTATCCTTGACTGCAAATCACTTATAATGGACGTATTCTTGTCCAATGAGATAGCAAAAAAACACAAATACACACACATACACGCCAACATATACACTCACACTACGAAGACACACAACACGAGCTATTCAGAACTGAGAGCAAAAGAAAAACCAAACCAAGCGATACAATAAAGATCAACTGCAGTTAGTTATATCATTCCACATGAACAATATTAAAGAGAAGGGAAAACAAAACAATAATAAAACAATAATAATAATAATACTGTACATGGGGTACTTATAACATCATGTCGAGGATATGTCTGAATAAAATCGATCTTCAGCCATTCTAAAAGTTTGCGCCCAAATATTGTTAAATGTTTATATTCAAACCACCATACAGATGTACATGTATATTAAACTTACAGATACTTCAAACAAAGCAAATTTTAGAAAGTTATTAATGGAACAATGTCTCTAATTTTTGTCTAACATTTATTCTCCGTTCCTACTGACCATTTTCTCTTTGAGCACTTTCTCCTTCCCTTCTCTTTCTCTCTCTCCCTCTCTCACCTACTTCCCCCGCCCTCCAAAATAGGTCTATATAGCGTTCCTTTCAGCCCCTGTCTCTTAACTTCCTCTCGTGGACCATCCCATCTTTCCATTATTTTTGTCTCCTCTGTATCTCTCCCAACCCTATAACAGTGTATGGGCCATCTCGCCAAAGCGAAGAATATAGATTCGTTGAATGATCCTGTCGTTATTTACCAGCTCCCATGACAAATCTTTAGCCTACATCCGAAGTACTCCGAACAGGGTAGGTGGAGTGGCCATGTTCTTTTTGATTAGTCTAAAAATGACTGAACTAAATCAAATCATGTCATGTCCAAAATAGCATCTTTAAAAATCCAAGAGGAGGGCGAAGATAGGAGCGAGGCAGGCGGAAGACGACAAATTAGGCAAAATTAGACAATTACAGTGGGGAAGGTCAACCAAGCACTGACAGGAAATGACTGTACTCACTCGCTGAGTTATAAGGAGCCCAAAGAGGAGCATCGTAATTAAAATTTATTACTACCTATTTCAGCCTTCTACTGTAATACACTGCCGAGTACCTTCCCTGTTATGGGTACCAACTGTATTCAGGACAAAATAATAAATATCTGAAGACGAAAGATCGACTGTCCAAAAGCATGAATTGAGAGAAAAATCACTAAATTCCTGTCTTTTACGCTATTCTGCTTTACCGCCAATGTAAGGCCTTAGTAATGATAATAAGAATAACAATCTTAATGATTTTAATAATGACGTCATCAAAAACTGATTGAAGAAAATGGTTATACTGCATCGTTTTGTTTTGTTTATTTTATTTTTCTTTTTTTTTTTTTGATAGCCAAACAGTGCAATACAAAACGTTTACAAAATCATTAACAACAACAAAAGAAAGTTTTTAAAGACAGCAAAGCATGATTGTTAATAAGAAGAAAGACAGAACGAAAAGAACAGATTTGAAGTAGGGAGATTGTAAAACAAGGCGATTCCTGTGCGTTTCCTTGCGAAATTAAACATGTTTGCAGAAGGGACTGACACCGGTTTGAACCAAAAATGTCTTCAATTTTGAGAAGCTTACTTCACGTAGGCCTAGGTAGTTGTGGTAATTCAGACTTGGTGTAAAGAAACAAAAAGGACAGCATCTAACTGTAAACAGCGACGAACACTTTTAATTGAATTCTTCCTGCTGTAATTATGAGCTTTTTTAAGGAGAGGGAAACCTGTTGTGAATCTTCTCCCTTAATTCTATTACTCTGTAATTAAATGAAATTGGATAAGCAAGGCTATGGCCGGTGATATCGACAGCACGACAATATCTGAGTCATAATATGCAGAATTCGATGCATAAGGATGTAAATATGTTGTACCTGTGTGGGTAAAAGGAAAAGCTAGAGAGAGGAAGAGACAGAGAGACAGAGAACCGATGACAGAAAGAGAGAGAGAGACAAGCAGACAGACAAACAAACAGGCTAACAGAGGGAGAGAGAGAAAGGGAGACGGGCAAACAAAGAAAACCAGACCAACACAAAGGAAGACGAACAGATAAAAAGACAGATAGACAGGCAAGTTCGAGTACATGTACATCATTATATTACGAGGGAATGTGTATTTGGATGAGGAAGACAAGTCTAGGTAAAAGTGACATTATCAAGATAAGAAAAACAGTGAAGAAAAGAAAATATAAGTAATAGGGAAGAGAAAAAGAGAGAGAGAGAGAGAACGAGAGAGAGAAAACGACAGAGAAAGAGAGAGATGGAAAGGGAGAGGGGTAGGGGAAGTCTCATCCCTCTTCTGCAATCCAACCACACAAATACACAAAATGAAGACACAAGAAAAGAAATTAAAAAACAAAACGTGGATGGAAATTGAAAATTACATGTGAAAATTCGTCTGATCTTTATTGACAATGATTATCAAAGCTTTAAATAGTAAACACTGTTTGGCAAAGATGTTTGATGGTTACTGCCAATTAAATTTGCCTACAGGAAATTCAAAGCTTTGAGTGAGATTTAAATCTAGATCTAGATCTAACCAGGATGATATTCTGTTCTGCTGGAGAATGCAGACATTGCTCCAGTAGCGGTGTTCGCATGGTTCCAGTAATAAATATTTGTGGAGTTCTAGATAAACTACTAATGTGGTAAAGTTTCAAATTTGGGCTAAATTCATATAATTACCGTGTGGTACTTCGTACTTTAAGACTTTGTCAAGGCCTACTTGGGTTCTTTGATTTCAATTTATTTATTCTTTTTCTTTTTAAATGTTGAGAAATGAGCTTAATGAATGCTGATTTTGAAAAAAAAAATTATCCCAAGTTTTCTAGTCCCCAGTCCAACGGGGTTTCTTCAGAGCGCTGAAGGTGTATATTTTTGTAAATGTGCTTGCACGATGTCTGTGACTACGACTAAGAGTGTAAGCCTTATATTAAAGGGGGGAAGGAAACAGAGATTGTTTCTTACTGTTATACTGATGATGGAGAATATTATGATCTTCTGGCAACAAGCTCATTTTCATTAAAAAAAAAGAAAAAGAAAAAAGAGTAGATCTCTCTTTTCAGAGGGCCGGTGCTTTATCAAAAGAGTAGCCTACTTGAACCTCTAAATGTAAGTCCCACATATTTTCTTGTTTTTGAGAGGGGAAAAAATGTCATTTTATACTTCATTTTATAAAATATTTTTAATGGGTTCCGTTTTAGAGATGAAAACCAGTTCATTGATTTCTAAATAGCCTAATCACTGCGAAATTATGAAACTGTGAACATGCTCCGGCCATACGACAGAACCGCAAGTTTACACGCAGCGTTTTTGATAGCTTCCCTTCACAATCTCTGACCGTCCTATTTATATACATTTTTTGGACATATCTTTGAACTCGTAACATTTTATTTCACCGCTAACATTTTATTTCACTGCGCAAGGCACAATAATCGAAATGCGCTGATGCGCCGTTAACTCCTCACACATCACAATGGAGTTCATTGCTTTAACACTTAGATTTCTAAATCATGTCGTAAGCTTAGATGTCTAATCTATTAGCACAAATCGAAGTTGGTACGACAGAATAATGTGGTGTATCCTCTAATAAGAGGTGGCGAGGGAAGACTCGTGTGATGTTGAGGTCTACGTATAAAACAAAACAAAGCCTAGCGCAACCCATTC
>JBCEWB010618153.1:0-11977 GCA_039654565.1 Peronia peronii
GGCACACAGAAACTACAAAGCACGGCTGCCAAGGGCTGAAAGATGGCCAGCAGTACACTTTGGGGTTGGTAACAAAGCAAAGATAGGCAGACTACGTTTCAATAGTACTGCCTAGCAGTAGGGAATCCCTGGCTGAATGTGAACACACTGACCTGCACACCCAACGCAAGGATGTAGACTTGTATTCGCAGCCTTTGTCGGTTAATGTTAACATAATTCATGTACTGTTGCAGTGTAAGCTAACATTACATATATGTAGTAACAAAGTGAGCAGTAGGGAATTCCTTAACCCCACAACTGTGCATCATATACCACAGGTATGGGACAACCATATTTATTTGTAGGGGCTCCTCACTGAGCTATTATATTTCTCATCATATCACTTAAACTTGGGGTTTTCGGCCTCAGTTGTCAAGTTATCACCATAATAAGTATGCATAGCTCAACAGACACCCCCTCAAAAGGTAAAGGAAACTTTGCCAAATATTAACAGAACAGTGAGAAATTCTATGCTCAAAGATGAAATCCTCTTGAACAAAAGAGAACAGAAATCAAAGGCCACATCATCCATTCAAGTCCTGTCAAGTGGTCTGAAACTACAATCAAAAGAAACTACACGTATAATATATGAGAGTATCAAATACAAGCAGTCTCTTTGTTTATACCATATTGAATAATAAAGCCGACTCCCCTGACCATTTGACCCACTCAACAAGTTTCGCAATGTCCAGTGATCCAGCTGTTGAAATTACAAGTGAGCTATAGTTGCTAAGAATGAAAGCTAAAGTAGCCTATGTATCTGTTAGTTTATATATTGGATAGCTCTCTTGTGCTCTCACTCTATGCAGTCATTAGACCACATACAGTCAAATTTGCCGGTCTGATCTAAAAGAATAGTCTAAGTCCACGTGGTCACAGGGATGATAGCTTGCAGTTTACACTGACATTCTATAATGTGAACGTATGTGAAGAGATTTCATCCAAGCAGTGACATTAGGTTATGAACACATCTTTAATGGGAATAATCTGTGTGATGAGAGATAAGAAAATTGATACCCATATGATGTCTTTGTGAAGACAACCCTTTCTCCTACCATTGGCTCATTGCAAATATCATATGTGAAGAAAGGGTGGAGTTAGGTGTGGGATTAGAGGAAGACCTTGGTCAGTACAGTGGTCAATGTGAGCCTGCATTGTATCACTCGGAAGCCAAGGAGGAGGCTCTATAGCCAAAATGAACACCCTGAGGCTGACTACTAGAGCTGACAATCTAGACTGACAAGTCTGGCAGCCCGTGCCGCAGGGTGTTGTAGCCCTTAGGCTGGATCACAGTTCTAGAGTTAATGAATGTGAATGCATTGCCCACATGCAGCAAGTATAGTACAGGTGTATATCAGACATATTGCATCTTGTGTACGTGATCATCAGAGCTATTCGTACTAGCGATATTACTGTCAGTTACATAGCAATGTTGTACTGTTGTCTTATAGGTTAACAAAGAAAAGAGTTCTACAGTGAGGTCAGCAATTGCATGTAGGCAGGTAGACCAAAAGTTTGGATCTGGTAAATAATACAGTTATGAAAATTGGCCATGCCTATGCTATTACCGATATTTTGATTTTCAATTGTTGTTATTTAAATTTTTTCTTACATATATCAAGAACGGATGTCTGAAATTTTGTCATTATTCACGATTCTCATCATTTCTAGTGTTATTAAACATAAGATTCCATGTATGACAGAATTTTATATGTTAGTGAAGTTCATATAAAATAGAAATGAGTTTTAGAAAAACATGTTATAAATAAGAATGCCGTTCCAGTTAGATGTAAGGCTCATGCAGGGCTTTGGTAGCAAGTGAAATATTCCTGCGGTATACCTGGGATCATCCCCAAGGTTTGTCTTTTTTCTTCCAATTCAAAAAAGAGAGAGGAAAACTAGATGATTGAAAGAATTATACATCATAAATTTAGTTCAGATTGTGGAAATGGGCCATAGTGCCATAGTGCTGAAAAAGAACCCAGATAAAAAATTTTAGAGACTGTTGAAATCATATTTTGAGAAGAATTCACATACTGCATCAGAGGAAGTGGTTCATAGATGTTGGGAAGTAATTCTAATTATGAGTACTGAATTTCTTAATTACAGGTTCGTTGGTGTGCCAAGAGATTGTATTACAGACTAAAGGGTAGAAAAGTGGAATTTGATGAAAATTTAACAGCCAAGAGAAGCTCCATGCAATCAGTAAGTTTGACAGAAAGAATTTTGCAAAAATTCTCTTCCAAAATGTCTATCACTGCTGTTTTTTTTTGCCACCCTGCTCATGCAGATATATTAGTTTTATTTTGAATATATCCATTTGGACATTTTCTGACAGATGATATCAGTATCACATGAACATCCTAACTTATGAGGTAGTTTAAACTGCATTAGATTTGATGATTTATATGTTTTTATTTAAACTCTGGTTTGCGGAAAAAAAATGATAATACCTTGATCACTAGATGTTTCTGCTAGCCAGAGGAAAAAAAAAAAAAACATGAAAATTATCAGAAAAAGAGTGCTGGGTTTTTTTTTTGTACAGTACCAAAAAATATGATGTAAATAAGGGAGTATAATAACATGCTCAGCAAAGTCATGCTGTTAAATGTATTGCAGATCACTTTTCTTAGCCTGCAGTATTGACGTGTTGTGACTGCCTCTAAGTAAGAAATGGCAATGTTGGCCTTCATGACTGTGCCTGAGGAACACTGCCATCATTTTTAAAAATACAGTATATGTAGTGCATTGGTAACTGCATATACTGTATTCTTAAAAATGACGGCAGAACAGATACCAGCGTTGGTCATTATGATTGTGCCTGAAATAAGAGCCCCCATTATCAGAGCTTATGACTGAAACTGAGTAAAAGATCACATTGTTTGCCTTTGTGACTATGCCTTAGTAGGTGATCCCATTGTTGTCCTTTGTGACTATGCCTTAGTAAGAGATCTGATTGTTTGCCTTGGTGACTGTCTTGAGTAAGAGATCATATTGTTTATTTCTTATGCCTGAGTGAGAAATGATATTGTTGGCCTTTATGACTATAGTTGAATAAGACATCACATTGTTTGCCTATGTCATTGGTCTTTGTGGCTGAGCCTGAATAAGAGGTCACATTGTTGGCTTTTATGACTGTGAATGAGTAAGACATCTCATTGTTTGTCTTTGTCATTGTGCCTTAGGCCCTTTTTACATATACATGTATTTTTTATTTTGATTTTGATTCCATGATACTGACACAGACCCTCATTTTCACTTTTACAGCAATCAGAAATGTCTGTCATTTTTAACTGTTGATCTTTGCTTAGGAAATGAATACTCTAATGAGGAATCTTTACTTTTTGTGTCAAGAAAAAAGAAAAAGGAGCCCTGTAAGGTTTGAGAATACTTTTAACTACAAAGTGAAAGAGGAGAATGTGAAGGAACTGCCTGTTCTCTCATGATTAATAGGGATGAGACCTTTTTTTAAATTACATAAGAGTGTTGTATGATCTTACAGCACAGGCCAGCTTCTAACTATCTCTATAATTATTTTCATGTGATGTCCATGCTTCTTCCTTCAACCAGTTAACGAGAGTTGAATGAAAATCGCACAAACAGGGATTATTTTTGGATCAGAATCATGTAGTAGTAAATTCACAGCTCTGTTGGTATGGAATCTAGCACAATAAGTCCATCATTAGCAACTCAACATCCATACTTTCATGCAGTGGGGTTCCCCAGCGTGGGATTTTAATCTCCTTTAGCAGGAGAGCTAAAAAAAAAAAATGCATAGTATTTGATATCAATGCTGGTTAAAATTTGGCAGGGAATACGAATATGACCTCAGATTTAATTATTTCAACAAAAAAGCTGTTTTAGAAAAAAAAGAGTTCCACAGCTGTCAGCTGCCTTCCTAAGACATGCTTTCATAAAACATGAGCATCCACACTTATTTTGCATTCTTGCCCCTTCATGACTGAAAGACTGATTCATGCTATTGTAATGAGTACAAAATGCATCAAAGGACATCATCTTTTTTTTTTATGTCAGTATAATGATTATTCTTGACTCACAACCCAAAATAAAACCTTGTCCATTTTGTGTTGTTTTTCCCTTTAAGTAAATGTAAATCACACATTATCTGATTTCTTTGAATTTTACCGATGCATAGAAATTTTTAAACGAATTTCAGTCTTCAGATTTATCTTCCTTGAAGCCATTCACGTATGCTATAATATAACAGTATAAGTATATTTTGCATTCAGTTTAGCAAATTACTACATAAACTTATGTAAGAATGATTTATCTATATTTCAGCGCTCGGCTCTTGCCTATCGCAATGATTCTTCTGCTGAGGGTGGAGTTCGTATCAGTAACATTGGTATATCTACAACTTCAACCACATCTCGATCCACCAAAAGCAGTGCTCCAGGAAAGGCGGAAAAATATTTGCAGAGCACAAGCAGTTCTGTATCAGGAGGTCCTGGACATGGAGCATTTGGTTTTGAATCTCCATTTAGGGAGAAAATAAAAGAAGGTATTTCCATTTTCTGCTCAGCCAGTCTTATATGTGTATATGTGTATCTTATGTTCTATTAGCTTGTTGTGTGATACATAATAATTCTAAATAGGAACCATGACTGGCAAATTTCCCTCATTTTCCTTGATTTTCCTTCCTATTTGAATCAGATATCCTTCCTCTGCTGTTGTGAGGATAGGCTGGTCTGTAAAGCACCAGAGTTTCAAGAACTGATATCAAAATGACCCAGATCATGAAATAGGGACCCCATCTAATGCTTCCTGCAGGAGTTTCTCTTGAACCTCAGCTGTGGCTTTGCATCTTTTGTTTTTTTCATCCGATCTTCCAATCTACTCTTGGAGAAATCTTTCCTTTCTCATTTGTTACTGAATCTAATGAGTGAGCCCCATACCAAAACCCAGTAACTTTATCATTACGGTAAAAGTTCCCAGATGACCCGTCTTGAATTCAGCACTGCCTTGTCTTTATAACTTTGTGATCAAGCTGAAATATCACAGCTCACATTGGGTTCTCTGTGTCCCTGAGCTCACAATGCATCAGTAGTGAAATAACAAATTTGTCAAGGAAACTCAGAAACAAGTGTATCTAAGAGGCTGTTGTTGATATGGAAGGCCACCATGTTTGGCCCTGTGTATGTGTTTACGATCAGAACAGCTGGCCATCCTTTGACCTTTGCCAGTTTTGCAACAAATCAATAGTGGGGCTAGCATAGCCATGTGACTGCATAGTAAACATAATGAATTGAAGTCAGTTTGTTATATCAGTACTGGAAACATATTACATTGAGCATGCTTCTGTTATACTCTCTCATTCTATGGCCCTTACCCATGAACCACATATTGTGAAAGGATCCATGTATCTTCTGTTACCATGCTTGCTGACAGTTACGCAACAGCGACAACAATAGATTTGGTGATACTAATTTTTTTTTCCCTCACTTTTATGGGGAATTTTGTTAAATTTTGAATTTTTATCATTAATCTTTACATATGAAGATTTTAGCCCTATTGTCAGGTACCAAAATGATTACTCTTTACTGCTTTACAGAAATAACAAAAAATTGGAAATCAATATTTTGACCCCAAAATGGTCCACCCAAATCAGATGCGCCCCCCACCCCCTTCTCAAAATTTCCCTTACTGTAGTTGTACCATCGAATTCAGATCACCCATGTTTTTGAAGCTAGAAATAATTCAGTCTCAATAGTCAGTAAGCTGACCATCTTACCTTACCTTAGATTTAGATTTAGCATGAATGTATAAATGTTTAATTTAATGCACTTGCCTGTATAATCATTTGCAGAGCCAGGAGCAGGGAGAGACGAATCTGATTCTGACAGTGAAGGTAGTGTTGACAGGAATAGTCTAGAACTGGCGTCAAGTCATTCATCTGATGAAGACGATGACTTTGCTGTAGTCCCATGCTGGGAGAACCAAGTTCCCAAGAGCAAAGCTGTGGGTGAGTGTATTGTTGATGAAATAAAGTGATTTAAGGTGGGCAAAGCAACAATATGAGAGGCCTCAGCCATGCATGGCCATATCACTTTAATCAGTCAGTTAGCTGCAACTGTTACTATATTTCTGCATTATTGCCCGCCACCCCCCCCCCCCAATGGGGCCCAGGATATAATAGTAAGTTCTTTGTTCCCACCTGCAGGTGGTGAAAGCCTGCCATCAATGGGATTTCTCTCATGGAATGCCATCCTTGACATTCCAGGCGTGACATCTCTTCCTTCTCTCCATGCTGCTATCTTCTGTCCCGCTCTCTTTCATCTGTTCTTCTTGACGTGAAAATATAGCTGTGATCATGCAGATGTGCCAGTAAATCCCAACACAAACTAACAAACAAACAAACAAGCATTATTGGGCGTGGGAATTTGTCACTATATTGTGGTCAATTGAGAACTTTTGTTCAGTATTTTGTAATCTTTCAGTTTACCATAATTGTTTAAACTAGATGAAAAAAAATATTAAAAATAATTGTTACATAATAGTTACAAACAGAACAAAATATAATGTTGACAATTTCATCATTTTGGTGGACAGAGACATAATTACCGTTGACAGTAGTTGAATCAATGTTGACTTATCAGTTGTTCAAAAATAAAAGAGGAAAAAGATTTGGAAGAAATTGTTTTTAGAGGAGAGGGAGCTTCATCATATCTTATTTCAAGCATTCAAAAAATCACTCAGACACTCCGCCCCCATTATGTTTCTAATTTTAAATGCTCAAGGACAATTGTAGTGAAAAGAAATATCATAAGTTGATCGTGAATATTTCAGCTGTTTTTAAAAACATTGGAGATTTGTGGTCACTAGAGAAAGACTCAGTCAAAAATGTGCAGCTGCTAGTGAGTTAAAAATGACAACAACAGCAGTTAAAATAAAACTGTGATTGGTAACTGACATTAGCAGAATCCCTTGCAGACTTTGTTTGAAGGTGTATTCAATCTCATGTTTACTTGAATAATTTCAGCCTTGTCAGTTTACCTTGAATTCTTTTTTGTAATGACATAGAAAGTATCAGTGCATCCTCCAATTAATAATTTCAGAACTTGCAATGGAACAGCTTGAGAAAATGAAGAAAGCGAAGGAAAGAGAAAGATTTGGTGGTGATGAGAATGGTAAGACATTTGCCCATTTTTATTTTTTCAACCCGAACTCTGAGAAACATCATATATTGCATAGTCATAATGGAATTAAACAGTTAGTAAACATTGTACAATGATTTCTGGAAGAAAACCCACAGCCTCTGTGGGAGATTTTTTAAATATAGCCCTGCAACTTAAAGTATATGGCAAGCATGCGCACCTCGATGTTGATATTTTGGTTGATTAAACTGAATGCTACTCAAAGAATACTTGTTTTCAGCACGTCATACTATCGAACTTATAATTTGGATCAAGCACCCTCACGAGTTTATTATTCAATTATTATTGCATTTTTAGAATAACTTCAAAGATAATAAGCTTTTTATTGGTTTATGTACATAGAAACACAGATCTGTATGCAACAATGTTGTGTGCCAGATTTCATATGGATCCATCCAGCAGTTTTTTTTAGTCCATAAGCCTATTGTGGGTTTTGTTGCAGATTAATAGTATAGATACCTGAATTTACCCAAGTAGATCTCGTTAAGATTTATTTTACTGAACTATTTGTCAGGTGAAAAACAGTTAACATGCATATGTTTTCTGTTATTTACATTCTCTAAAAAAGTATTTACTTTGTTTAAGTTTAGATCTTTGAAATCAGATTTTGACACAACAATGCATTCCATACTATTAATAAAAGGTCAAAGAATAAAAATATCACCAGAACGCAAAATTGAAAATTTTTACACTCAGCTTTGACTTTCACTGCTGATTTTGGCCTGAAGTATTTAAGATGTTTAAAGAGAATTTTAAACAGATTATGCAAATGAAGGGGCTTCTTGTTCATTTTAGATATTAAATCGGCTACAAGATCAACAAATTAGACATTTTCATAATAGTTTATTTTATTTTATTTTTTTTTTCGTAATCCAATGTTGAATATTAAAATCATTCATTGTGCAAAACTGTTTTTATCTATGAAACACATTTCCACTGCCATCATGTTTGGTCAACTCCAAAGATCAATGATATTTAAATTGATTCTTCATATCCCAGTGGTAGGCCTACTTCGTGGTACAGACCAGAAGTTATTATGGTATATTTAATTTGATGCATTCTTGTAAGAAATGTTGCACCTTTCTGACTCCATTATTTTTTATGAAATAAACACTGACTTGTTTGAGAAATTTGAGGTTCCACTGAACAGACTTCTGGTTCCTATTATTTGTAGTCTATTTCCCATTTCTGTGTTTTGTTTCCAATTTCTGCATTTAACAGACAAGATCGTAGTAATTGTTTTGAAATTGATCCCAAGTTTATTTATTTCCCATAGAAATGATACAGAGAGAGCTTGGTCCAGACTTAAGAACTGTTGATTCACCAACCCTTGTAATATCCAATCCACCTGATGTTACTCTGTCAGCAATGCAGCAGTCAGGCAAGGCTTATTTTGCTTATTAAATTTGTTGCAGTAAGCATTTTGCTTTTGCTTGAAGATGTAGAAATTTGTGATATCAGTGACATACATAAGACATGAAATTTTGGCTTATTATTCTTTTATGGATATGGAATCATTTATGAATGTGATTATTGAATCTATAAGCAAGATATTGACAAAAGTGACCTCTGAAAAAGTCACTCTTCCCTGAAAGAAAGTCAGCTTGACACTGTCACAACAGTTGTGAAAAACAAAACAAGAAAAAAAAAAGTGAGGTAGAAAAATATATGACAAAACACAAAATACAGTACTTTCCACTTAGCTCAACCTCTGGTAGCTTGATACTTCGGCCTGCTAATTAATTTTTTTTTTTTTTTTTCTTTATTAGGAAAATTTGGCTACCTTGATCACTCATTGACCCTACCCCAATATTTCAATCTAATTTTGCTAGACATTTGTACTATAAAGTGCTTAGGTTGTTGAAGGGAACTAAAACTAAAACCAGAATACCACACCTGGTCCTGGAACAATCAAGGGAGAGAGAAACTCAAGTGGAAGTTTGTAAGGGAGACATGTTTGATACTAGTAGTGGTTTGGGAAGGGGACCAAGGGGAAAAGAGAGGGTGGGTATAACTATGCGGTAGTTGCCATATTTATGTGTTCCTTTTTTGTCTTGTTTTAAGAGTTTTTTTCACTGCAAACTATACTAAAGTTGATAAATACAGCCTTGGGGGGGGGAAGTCCTGATATATGGATTTTGCTTTAAAAAAAAATGATTTTGGGTTTTTGTTTTCCCCTAAAAGGTTGGCTTTTTTTACCTTTAGAATCATTATCAAAGAATATTTTGAAAAGCATTCACCTATATACATCAATTTTATTGATTTTAAGAAAGCATTTGACAGTTTACACAGCAGCGCCCTCTGGAAGATCTTAAAATGCTATGGCATCACCACAAAGATCATCAGCATCATATAAGAATGATATAGAGTGAATCTATGTGCATCTATATGATTAAGTAGATGGTTGGAAAAAAAAAAACAGGAGTGAAACAAGGATGCATATTGTCGCCACTCCCTTTCAGCATAGCAATTGACTTTACTATAAATTAATGCACAGGAATATCATGGGTTGATGGAAAACAACTAGAAGACCTGGACTTAGCAATATCACAGAAAAAATGCAAAACAGAACATCCAGGCTGAGACAGTCGGATTGCAAGTCAGTTTTGAAAAAAACAAACTACTGAAAAAGTCAACAACAAACGATAACCCGGTCTTACTGGAGGGAAAGAGAATTGATGCTTACGTTCTATAATACGTCTTTCAACCTCCTAGTGGAGGTTATCTCAGTTAGAATTGAGGAAGTCAGCCAGTTTACATATTTGGGAAGCTGTGTAGATCAAGAAGGAGTGTGTAGATCAAGAAGGAGATGCAAGAAGAGAAATCAACATCAGAATAGGAAAGGCTGCTGCAGCATTCAGAAACCTAAGCAAGATCTGGAACTCCAGATTGATCTCAGTAAAAACGAAGCTCAAAATTTTCAATTCAAATTTTTATTAATGCTTACATATGTCTACGAAGATTGGAAAATGATAAGGGGAATAGAAAGAGGTTGAATGGCTTTGAAAACAAATGTGTACAGAAAATAATGGGCATTAAATGTTCAAAAGAACGGAAAAAATAAGAGGAATTTAAAAGCAGCCCCTTAGAGCAAAAACAATTAAGAAAAGAAGATGGTGTTACATCGATCATACGTGTAGAAGGGAAGACAGCAGAATATCAACACAAGCGCTGGGCTGGGAAATCAAAGGCAGAAGAAAGAAGGGTAGAACGAAAGAGACACTAAAAGAACTATCATGAGAGGCCAAAGAAGCAGGAAAAGAGAGCATGAGAAAACTGGTTGAGACAGCACAGAGAAGATCATAATGGAAAAAGATTGTGACGGCTCTATGCAATGCATGACGGTGTGGAAAGGATATCAGATTACATATTACCTCGCATTTTGTACATTCGTTGTTGTACTTTGTCCACATCGTCAATCAATATCGGACTCGACAAGCATTTACCGGTCTTAAGACTAATTTACAAGTCCAGTACAACTGAGCAAAACAAATGTCATGGCTGCTAGACTTATCGCCCCCAGTCATATGCACTACATCAGCACTCATGTGCATTGAAAATGCCTGCTATTTGCTTTAAAGTCAAGGGGAACAGCTCCCAGAATTCAGAATTCAACATTAATAATGCTCTTGCTCTAATTTACAGCTGTTTCCTCATTAATTGTGCCTATGCCCCACAGACTTATGGAACTCACGTGGATTGCTTTGGCATTCAGTGATACCAAGAAAAAGTTATAGGTAGTAAATAAAAGGTTTATAGTAATTACCATGAGTCATCAAAGCAAACATTTGGACAAAAAAAAGTTTATAGTAAAAAAAGAATGACATTTGATCATTGTTTTTATGTGGAATCTGGGAAACATCACGTAGATTCAATTATTTCAATTTAAAAAAAAACAAAGAGTAAAACAAAATGGAATACACAAAAAGTGAACATCTCAGGGTCAATAGAATAGAGTGAGTCCCAGAATCAGAGTTGTTTTGAGACCAGAGGCAAGGTTTTGCATTGACAAATCTTTAATTTCTTTCAAAATAGGTCTTTGCAGGTGAAATGTACAGTCTCTCTTATATCTCTGAGGCATTTACATTGAAATGTGGCATAACTGCAGAACTATACAACACTCAAATTGAATCATGAGGATCTTTTTGGTAACATTTGAAGTTTTCCACAATTGAAATTTTTGAATGAATGAAGATAAAATCAGTAGCTATGAAAATTTATGAAAAAAATGTCCTTGTAGGCCTATTTATACTGATGTTGTACTATTTTAGGAGGCCAAGTTCAAGATGATGATTGTTAATAAGTAATTTACACTCTTTTACAGAACTGTCTCTTCTGTCTGAATGCAGTGATGATGCCTGATGCTTAAAATTGTTGCCACTATCTCTTTCCAACCCAAAACCAAATGTTGAAATACTGCCCTCACCATTTGTTTTGACTTAGCAGATCTAATCTAGTGGAAACATAGGATCAGATGTCTGTGTTTTCTAGATCTGTGCACTAAATTTGATAATTGGAATGACACATACTTAAGATAAAGATGCAATGCTCAAACTGATTTCATGTAGCTCAGGGATGAAACTGTTACATCTAGCTACAAAACTGCTTCACGAAGGTGTACCAGTTCAATCCTCCTCTCATTTTTAGCGGTAAAGCCTCTCTTATTGCTATTTGCAGCACTAGATGAATTTTATACAACTGAAACTAACTGTATTTGATAGAAAAGAGGTGAGGGGGGGGGGGGGGGGGGGGGTCTACAATTT
>JBCEWB010618264.1:0-35696 GCA_039654565.1 Peronia peronii
ATTAAAAAATATACCACACAAAAATTCAGATTTTCATCTCTATGTTTATATTTTGTCTTAATGTTTCATATTCCTCTTTTGTACATATCGGAGTGTCAAAATACTGCACATTTTCACAACGTCACGGCAGTTAGCTCGCGCTCCCCGGTGGGCCAGCAGTGAACCGTGACTTGACCTCTTAACCCCGGCCCCCCCACCGGCACGGATCAAACCAAAGGCATGCTGGTGCACAGCCATGCATAATGCATGATTGTAAATACTGAAATACTTACATAAAAGATGAAGACAACATGACACTACTGATGAATGATGCAATCTGTGATGAGAACAAGCTATACATTATACTGTGTGATGAGGACTAAAAAACTTATGAGAACACACTCTGAAAATAGTAGACATCCTTCTCAATTCCTCAAAATATCTTCTTTCATTCCTGGCAGGACCAAAACAAAATGGCTTATTGATAAATGTTGATTTGCAAAATTTATCTTGCACATTTCAAAATAAAGTGGTTTATATTTTTCTAGTTTCTAACCCCTTAGTGACTTCATTTACCTCAGATTTTTTTATCCTCAGCGAGCTATATTATTCCTGACAGATGAAAACAATTGCTATTTATAACTTACCCACCAACAAATAGACGAACTATAGTGAAGAACTCCATAAGGCCAAGATGCTCTGTGGTATAATATAGTCAAACAAACTTCATCAGATAATACAACAAAACAGAACAATAACAGATGTAATAAAATGCAAAAAGATGACAGTCTTTGCTATATGTTTCCGAATCAAATACATGAGTAGTGGCCAATTACGGGCTATCTGAAAATAACTATGAATACTATGTATTCATAGTTATTTTCAAAAATGTTTCAACTTCTAAGCACAGAGCAATGACATCTGCAGGGGAGTTTTGCTTTCAATTCTTTTTTTTGGTTATTGTTTTTGTTGTGAGAATGTATGTGAGGGTGCAGGGATGGGGGAGGAAAGGGGAAGTAGTGTTTTTTTTGATAAATGGCATTATAAACAATTCATAGACTCTTCCTTAGTTCCCCAAGTTCCATGTTGATGCAATTGTTGAATCCCCTTTCCTGACAAGAAGTGTCTATAAGGACAAATATAAACAATTTCTTTTGACATGTTGACCCCCACTGTACTCATGTCTTCACACATAATATCTTATATTATATATAATATATATATATGCAGGCATATATATATGCAGAGTACTTTATACAAAGATAAATCTGGATCTTACTTTATTCTCTAGAGTCCGTCTTGTTTTGATTTTATTTTGTGATATTTTTGTATGAATACATATGTGTTAATGTATCTTACATTATTCTACATTTCATCAACTGGAAATGAAATTTCCTTTTAACTCACTGACGACGTTTCCCGCGACATATGCGGGACGGTCTTGTAGTCAATTGAGATGTTTCGTGCACCCTATACGGGATCGACTTTATAATTTTTTCACACTGACCCATTTCCCACAAATGCCCCGGGAATCATTTCATACCATAGAGTCAACATTTGTTTCGTTTCCTACCGAGTTTGGCGGAAGTTGGTCGGTAACTTTTTGAGTTTTTGAAGAACAAGAAAAGTCACTTCAAAGTGAAAGTAGGGAGGAAAACAGTAATTGAGTTGATCTAATAAACACAATGGCGAGCAGGGAAAGGCACGGAAAGTGGAAAGTTTTCAAACTATTCAATGACTGTTTTAGTTCTGACGCTGATCTGTCAGGCACAGGAGACCAAAATTAAATAAACCTGTAGATCTAGCAAGCGAGAGTTCTACGATACAGGTGGTCTAACAATTCCTAAGTCTAGATCTAGATCTAGATCTTGTAATCCTGAGCATAGTACTAAGAAGGGTCAAGGCAAAGCACCAGCATTTTCCTTGTCTATATCTGGTGCTTCTACATCTAGAGAAACTTTTTTTATGCACAGCGGGCACAGAGGTAGAAATCGTCACTGTCTGACTATTGGACAACTCAGCTAGATCTACATTTTCCAATATTTTCCCCAAATTCTCAGGAAACCCAAAATCTGACTCATTTTTAAAAAAATCATTAAAAAATAACTATGTGACATAATCCATTTCTGTTTTCTGTATCAGACTGTGTTGATTTAGTACTGTCATATGTGTTAAATTGGTTGATGTGGGACTACGAAAAGTGTGTTTATTAATTTTTGAAATTCCTCTGAAAATGCCAGGCTTCAGTGTATCCAAACTCAAAACAAAGTCAGTCTTCAGTGAGTTAAGGACAAATAAAATAAAGTTTGTTTTATCTCATCTTATCTTATCTCATCTCAATCTATATTAGTATTATATTTGTATTACAAGAATTAAGAATCCACTGGAGTGAGAAATAGTTCACTTGTGATCTTTGTATGATATAAATAGCTCTTGTCTGACATAACTTTGAAAGTGAATTAATAAATGTAGATTATCAAATCAACAATCAAATGGATCAGCACCTTGAAACTTATGTCTAATAACAAACTAAAGTAAGTTTTCAGCATTTAGATTTTACCATGCATTCTAGTCAGTGATTTCTGCATTGTCTTCAACACTTCACTGATTTCACCCAGACATTGGCAAATTTCTTGCACTCCTGCATTGAACTGATGGTCATTTTTCTTTAAGAACTGTAATGATTCCAACAGGTCTATAATCCTGAATATTGGCTGGGGATGTTAGCATACATTATATAAAGAAAAATATGATCAGTTTGGAGCATAGGGGCATGCAATAACTTGAATATGAAATATGAGCTGTAATGCAACAGACTTACTTAAATTCCTCCCTAAGAGAACAGTTCAGTCACATGACAGCAAGGGCTCATGTAAACTACTGCTAATCCTAAAATTAGGCTACTGGTAGTAAAATTATTAACCACTGCCAGGAACCATTATCCAATATGATCAGCTATAGGTACGGTCATGAAATACATGACAGATGTGGTCACATAAGATCAGAAATAAGGAGTTTTGAAACATGTGCTTCATGGGACAACATAGATGTAAATTAACTTTGCACTGTTTGGGTGTAAGAAATACGCTAATGACCAGTGGCTATTCATTACGGAATGAAATAAAATGGGATGCGATGACAGAAAAATGAATAAGAGAGGCTTTGAAATAACAAAATTTGATGAGATAAATGACAAGTGTTAAGGACAGTTGACTACCAAGACAATCACAATTCTATCTGAATTACAAAAAAAGTCTTATATGATGTAAACTGCAACATAAAAATCAGTAACTGGAATTATAACACAGGCCTAATTTCAATTGCTGGAAACACAGTTTCATTTAACAAAGTATGCAACTAATAGAAAAAATATACAGTGAACCCTCGGTTACGAACGGCTCGGTTTGAACAAACTGGTTTTGGGACACATGTTCAGTTGCGTATAAAACCTCTTGAAAAGGTGAAGAGAAGCAAAAATAAGGGGATTCCTTTTCAAAGCAATAGTCTCCTTTTCTGCTCTTCACCAATCACTACATGTGTAAACAATAAAAGTACAGTGTTACAGTATATTTGTCTGTAATCAAGAAGACATTTAATTTAATTGTATATTCTTCATTTTAAAAAACACTTAAAATGTAAAAATGCTATACACGTTTCTCTGAGGCTGAAACAGACTAATTGTAGTTACTCTCATTTCAATGTTTTGGTTTATAAACAATCTGGTTTACAAAGAGAATCCCGTAACGGATTAATTTTGTAGCCCGAGTGTCCAATGTATAGGTTATGATGAGGTGGACATTTCAGTATCATAGTCTAAATGGACAGACACAAAAACCAGATAGGCTGATGGAGATTTCTCCACATACCTTCAAAGATTTTGCAAAGTTGAGTTCCACCATACATGTTACAATAAAGACCCAGTCAACCGGTTTGCCTCCTGGTAAACGGTAAAGGCACTTGAGGTTGCTGGTAGAAAATAATAGTACTAAAATGCTTGTTGGTCATCATTTGACAAATAAATCTCTCCCTATCCATCATTTTAATTGTTTTTCCAGCAATGTAGAGGAAGAAGTTGATTGGTTTAATATTACATACAGTCCCAAAGATCACTTTCCCATAGCAAATGTTGTGCTTATCATTACGTATGACATAACACAATTTGTGGAATAAAATGTTCACAAGGTCCTCATCATCGAATTATTCTCTGTAAATTATGGTCATATTGTTTCAAATGCTAACAATACACAGGTATACTTACTCACAGTCATAGGGTCTGAAAAACAAAATGACAAAATGTATAAAATTAGAAAATCTAATGTCAAAAGGTGTATCAGCCTAACATGTTATTATTAGCAAGGATCTTTCAGTTTCTTGAAAAGTTGGTGACGAATATTATGGGACCAGTAAAACTTGTTATAAAAACTGCACCGTATAATCATTTGAGTTATTGTATCACATTTAAAGTCCAACAAATTTTTGTGAAGTACAGTGTTCTCCATCTAAGAACCCTCCGCCTAAGAGCCCGGTCCGCCTAAAAACCCGCCTCCACTGCGAAATGGAATTTTTTCTCTATAATTTACCCCTCTAAGAACCCACTCCCAAATAAAAATCCACCTGAGAGCCCGGTGTCAGGCCAAGATATGGGGGTACTTGTAGTGTAATTTCACATCATACTGTCCACTTGAGAGAAATGCACAGTACTAGATGTGCGGTGAAATGGGGATGGGGGTGGAGAGAACAGGTAAACAAAGGACAAAGGAATGGAAGTGATGGTTGATGTACGACTGTATAATCAGGCCACATTGTGGACTAAACTGTAAAGATTTCTTTGTTTGACAAGACATGGGACAGCACTTGTGATTGGCTGTGTGCATAAGGAGGAGTAAGGACTGATCAACTGTTTTGCTATTTTGGTCGGTCTGTAAACACTTGAGTCATTCGTGCGATTATCCATAGGGCAGCGTAACAGTATCATATTTTCAACAATGATACCATTGTGTGAAAATTCACTTGACATTCAAATGCAGGGCAATATTGATGTAATTATACCCTAAACAAAATCAGAAATTGTTAAATCTAATTATGAGACACACACAGGGAAGAACGCTGCACTTATTTGCTTAGATAAATCTTTAACTAACGGTAACGATCAACTAATCATAGTAGTGAAAATGGTCTGTGGTCAGATGGGTTACATAAAAATTTATCAAAGTATGGATTTGTAGCGAAGGAAGAGTATCAGGAAACCTAACGTACCCATTTGGATCAATACGTACGATGTTTGCTAAAGGTAGATCAGGGTAGGACACAATCGGCTGAATGTCCAGTTGTTCTGAAATCCTATAGTAGGGGACAGCCAAACATTTGGGTAGAACCTAGTGATAAACAGTGCAAAGATAAGACTTACTTTCTATGACTGAAAGTTTAAAAACCATACATCCCAGAGCCAACAAAATATTCTTCATTAATTTATACATTCTAGATTTTAAGAAATGATAGAATCTTGCTGTGATTTTTATGAAAAAAAATATCAGTGAATATGTCACTTTTTTTACATACAATATTTCTTCTCTTAGTATCATACTTTTAACTTCCTTATCATAGGGTTGATACCTTCTACAAGTTGTTAAAACTGGATTACATCTCATCAGTATCTCTCATAGATGATAATTATGAACATTGGAGTTAGTCATCTGTCAAGACTAATGAAAAAAAAAAAACCTCTGTCAACACAAAGTATGGAAAAAGACTCAACAGTAAAGGGAAAAGATGGTAACTGACAGTAGATCTGAATTATAACTTTCTCTTGCAATTCATATAAAATTCAAGGCAAAGGAAAAAATGGACTGACAAATTAGGCCAAAGAAAAAAAAGAATTAAAGGTTCGACCAAATGTCTTGCGCCCAAAGCAAATGAGTCGGAAGTCGCGCCAGGCAATCATGAGTTACAGCCGTTTTTAACTTATTTTCCAACTCAGAAACCAAATTTTTTTTTAGATTAAAAAAGGCTGTATTTTCTTTTTGTGGAAAAAAATAAAAAATTATGATATCTCAGTCCAAAAATAGTTAAAAACGGTCGTAACTCGAAATCACCTGGCGCAACTTCTGACTCATTTGCCCTGGGCGCAAGACAAATACATACAATGAAAATGTCCCAGTTACCTTTGGAACTACCCCATTTTCCCCATCTTGCCAGACATAGCCAGCTGTAATGAAAGACAACTGTAAATGGGCAAGTCTCTGTTGTAAATATCCATCCAACTTGGTATGGTCCAACAATGGCATCTGCATCAGCATTTTCAAGAGAACAACAAAAAATTGCTCTGACAATCAGTAAAGTTATTCAAACAACCCAAACTTATTACTTAATAGTAATACATGTAATTGTATTCAAGTCTGTTCTCATAATAATTAAAGGCAGTATGTATCTGAAACATTGCTACAAATTTTTCCTCATTCATATTTGTTCATCGAAAAAAAAAAAAAAAAGCTGGAAATACGAGTATGAGTGACCTGAAAATTTATACATTTATATTCAACACAATTAAATTACAACTATCTTGTTTCACAGAACAGAGAAAACAAGAAAAAAGATCCCTACAACATCAAGCATGATAATCACAAGGAAACAGGAAGTGTTACACAGAATGAGTTAGAAGAATGAACAAAGAGCAAACTCAAAATTTAGACAGACATGTTGGCCATATCAATGTATTGCACACTTGAATTCCTTTCAGATGAAAAAAAAAAGTGAAATAAGCATTTCACAAAAATACAATACAAGCATAATAAAGCTAATGCAAACCATCAAAATTTGCAGACTACTATATCACCTACCTTTTCAACCTCTTCTCTCAGGCGTTTTTCTTGAACAAGTGTGGGCATTGATGATGCTAATTCATTCCAGATTTGAAAGTAAGGAGGTAGTTTTTCCTGAAGATCAATTATATTTGTGATTAAATTCTGAGCAGTTTTTCTGATAAACTTTGTCAAACATGCAGATGAGAGAAGTTATCAGTATCAGTATCAATACATAATGAAACCTTGAAATCTGATTAGATCTGTGTTTGCCTGACATGAGCCACGGCCCTGAGAACAGAGGCCTATATTTCACATTGAACACAATGTCGACCTGAAGCGTTGGTAGAATTCTTCTTATTAAGCAAATCATGTACACGTTGAACAACAAAATCTAATGGCCTCCTTATACTTAATGTTCAGGGCACAAAATTTCATTATTTCAATGTTTGGTAATACTGCCATGTTGCGGTCCCTCCGGCGACCTGGCACATATCGATTACTGTAAAATGAACTAGACCAACCCCTGGCCCTAACCTGCTGGGACCCTTGGCTGTGCATACCGCCAAGGCAATAATCACAGTATCGATGTAGGCACTGGTTCATTTTACAGAAATCGATATGTGCCAGGTCGCCGGAGGGACCACAACACTGCGGTATTACCCAATGTTTTTTGTTTTGTTTTGTTTTTTTTGTTGTTTTTTTCCACTGTTCTTTGACTTTGCCACAATACCGTCATGTTTGATTAGGCTCCAGTTCAAAAGCAACCAATATTCAAGTCGAAACTGCATAACCAAACATAAACAAAATGTTTAATGCAACAGATGAAACAGCAACAATTCCTAAATTGTGTAACTTTCATCCATCATACTTAATACTTAAGTTTTCAACTTTTTAAGTTATCCAAATTAAATAGGCCTACTTTCTCATGTATATGTACATAAATTAACGCATAGGTATCTAGTTCAACTGTGACATAACAGCTGAAAAAAGACTTTTGACTGGATCACTACTAGCTATGATTCACTTCACTGTAGCTGATATGTTGGCATAATCTTCACATCCTTTCTCAGCGAACTGGAAAGTTAAGTTGAGCAATACTGTGCCTAATCACTATCATTATTCAAAGTTCAGCGTAACTTACCAGGGGATTTTTCAGCACACAGCCAGTATCATAGCTCATGTTGTACATTTCAGCATCCATCCTACCTTTCTGATCACTCTCTGAAATCATCTTTACTTGCACAAGTTGTAAGTTTTGGTTGCAATGCGATCAAATTCGGACGCTGCTCTGGAGTCAACAGAAAACCCAAAGGGACACAAGAAAATGTTGTTATTTTGTTATTGTTGGATCGACATGCGCAAAAGAGTAAACTGAGTCCTGACCTCTTTACTGAACGTCAGTCTGATCCAAGCACGGACAGCGTCGTACTATTTTGTGAGATCGATCTGCAATAACTGCAACTAAAATAAATCAGCAGATCTACATCTAGATCTACCTAGTTGTAGTGAGGAAAACTCCTTGATTCAGCGAGAAAAAACACAATCACATGTACTACGCTCTACTTAACAAAGAAACATAAGTCTCGAAACTGTAGCAATAAACACAGGGCATGCCTGCAGCTGGTGACCTAGACCTACATCTCTGATTTCGTTACGACAAACCACAAACAAACTGTCAACAAAGAAAACAAAACTAGTCCATGGTACGGACGATGTCGTGCGCTGGTGTAAGCTTGCATAAGTTTTGGCAAGAGCCATTGTTCTTCACCTACTTTTATTACTACGTGTATTAGTACATGTTTTAGCTATGATGTTTGAGTGAATGTTTCATAGCATTTGTGGATTAACAAGAGAAAGAGACGACAGTTTTCATCTGTGTATTACCAAGTATAGGTCAAAATAAGAACAAAATACAAATAAATAATTATAACAGCATTGGCGCACCAACTGCTTTTACTTTGTCCTGCTACAAATTAATGTCTACAAATAATACATGTGTCTTGATCTTACCGATGCATGCCAATAAAAAAAAATCTGAAAACAGATTGAAAAAAAATGAACATAACAAAGCCCAATTTGTTTCTCACGGATAAAGATTTTTATTTCCCATTCTCAAGTAATACAAAGGTATCATCATAACCATTATACAAACACACGAAGCATTTCATAGGTTTTCTCGTAATCTGCACGGGTTTTTTATCCGGGAAAATATTGGGTACCAAATATTGAAAGCATAACAAATACAGAGTGACGGAGATAAAATCCTTCATAAATTAGAAGTCAGATAAAGTGGATCAATCAGCCCACATGACTGGAGAAGCATAAAAGAGTTTATTATTATGTGCTAAATGAGTGCAATAATCACATATGGCACTTTGCTTGCAAAGAAAAGTAGAAACAATTTTATACTTTAGGAGGTAATGATAGCTTTGCAAAAAGATATAAATCTTAAATGTCTCGTGCCCAGTCGAAATGAGACATAAGTCACTGGGCTAGAACCGAGAAATCGGTCTTTGAATGTGGTGAGGGCGGTCAGACATCGATTTTTTTTTTTTTTTTTATTGCAGAAATCGAAAATGCATTCATTTCTGAACAACGCCATATCGGTCTTACCCTCGATTTATAAATATTGCTTCACTACCATCGGCTTTTTGTAAGGTAGGCATATAGATTTATGCGTTCGACCATTCATTAAACTTGATTTTCTCGGAATTTCGGTCATTGTTGGGGGGACCCTCCTTGTCTCTTTAAACTGCAATATCTCTGGCTAGGATAATGCTAGCTCAAAATTTTTTTCAACACCTAGAGATAACCTCCACTAGGAAGTTGAACGACGTACAATAGAACGTAACGTAATCACCTGAAGGGGTTTGAAATAAGCTTTCGCGTGATACCAAAAACCCCATTGGTGAAAAATCGACATACGTTTCATTTTGATCGGCTGCGAGACAAATAGGTTTACCCTAACAATTAGAAGAAAAAAATTATGACAGCTGAGAAATTGATGACATCCACTGGTAATTTTCATATTAAAGCATTGGATTTTTCTTTAGCCTGATAAATATAAAAGAGGCGACAGATTGCAAAGTGGTGTTTGCTTGTTTGTGTTAGCGTTTAATGACACATCAGCACGATTACGGCTATATTGTGTCAAACACAGTAAGATACCTTTACACGTCAAGAAGAAGAGAGGAAAGAAAACGAGTCAGAAGACAGGAGCAAGGAGAGAGAGAAGACATGTCTCCCCTGGAATGTTGAGGATTGCACTCCATGGGAAACATCCCACCAATGGCGGGCTTACACCACCTGCAGATGGGAGCAGAGTACCTATTTATAAACCCCGGGCCCCCACGGGGGGCAAAGTGGTGTAATTTGTCCGTGAAACATCACCAACAGCATTCTTTGCCAACAAGAACGTATATGTACTGTATAGTAAACATGAAACATTACGACCAGCTAAATTTACCAGATCCATGATGTTAAGAAAGATAAGAGGAAATTCCTTTTTTTTTTTTTTGTTTTCTATAAACTGCGTCAGTTCTGGGGATGTAATCTGTTCTTCCCCTTCAAGAGCTGCCTGTCACTATTTATCACTATCTTGGAGGACAAGACATAATTGACTGTTAAGGTGGTTCATCATGGAGATAACAGAGAAAGCTGATCTAGTCATGAAATGACTTTTTAGCTCGTGGTAGTGTCTGTACTTTTAAAATTCAAGTCCATCTTGTCCAAGAGCGAGCTGGCAAATATATCTGACCGTTCAAGAGATGCTAAGAGATACGCATATACCCAGTTTGCCAGGATATGGCCATGATTTTGTAAGATCCAGCTTAAGACAATGAGAATTTTGTTCACCATTCATCTGGGCAGAGTGAGTCATAGTTACTGCCAAAGAATTTCCATCTACATTGTAATACAAGACACAAAGGACAACTCAGAGTATAATCTGTACAGGCATTTTCAAAGCAAGACAACAAGTTTCAACTCCTGTATTTGCTCTCACATTTTAAAGATAGAGCGATACAAATTGTTGGCAATTTAATCTTTATTGAAATCGTTTTTAAAGTGCACATCCTGTATCAATGAAAACAGAAGACAAAAATAATTTAATATGCTCTTTTTAATATTTATACAGTAAGTGATTATAAAAAATATTTTTTCTTTAAATCAAATAAAAAAGAATATTCATTGCACCATATAGATAGCCCAGAAAAACAAAACAGAAATGTTTTAGCATAATCATTGAGGCTGCCAATAGCATACAAATGGTTTTTCAGACAGAAGATTGAATATCACTTGTCCATCTTGATTAAATAATCTGAACATGTTGCTTGTAAAAAAAAAATATGATTCTAATGTTAAGTGATCCATCATTATGACTCAGTTTGACCTGGTAGTTCATATCTGGTCATGAGATACACAATATGTCGCGTGGCCAGTCGAAATGAGACGTAAGTCGCTGGGCTAGAACGGAGAAATCAGGCTTTGAATGTGACAAGGGGGTCAGATATCGGGTTTTTTTTTTTTATTGCAGAAATCGAAAGAACATTCATTTCTGAACAAGACAGTATCAGTCTTACCCTCGATTACCAAATATTACTTTATTAAAATCGGGTCTTTTGTGAGGTAGGCATGTAGATTTATGTGTTCAATCATTCACTTAAACTTGCTTTTCTCGGAATTTCGGTCTTTGCTGAGGAGTCCCCCTTTGTCTCCTTAAACTGCAATATCTCTGGCTAGAATAAAGCTAGCTCAGAACTTTTTTCACCACCTGAAAGGATATGAAATAAGCTTTCACATGATACCAAAAACCCCATATGATGAAAAATTGACATACGTCTCATTTTGACTGGCTGCGAGACAGTAATTCCCAAGTTCAGGTAGTGATAAATATGAAGTGAAATAAAAAGCTCCACAATTCATGTCTGAGCTACATATCAAACATCAATACGTGTATCTTCAATTTTTCACTACAAATAGACAGACAAACCAAAAAAAAACAAAAAGATACTAAAAGGCTCATACCCCACAACCAAAAAAACTCCATGTAATATGACTCATCTGTACATCTGAGTTTCCTTTTCTTCTTTTGAAAGACATTTTTATAGAAAGTATTTACTGACAGTCCATCAGCAGTCAATCATCACAAATACTCAGAACTGTGGAATTCTTGTAAGAGGATTACAATAATACAAACCATCAGCCAGTTTAAAAAAAGGCAATTGATTTGCATGTAATACACTTCACAAAAGAATGATAAATTTTCTCTTTTAGACCAATCATGATTGTCATGACTCAAGGAATAGCAATTCTTATTATTTGTAAGTAACTGCAGTGCTTCACATGAAACTGAAACAGACAATTGACAAAAATGCAGACAAATTTGTAAAGTAAATCATGAAAAAGGACTTAAATCAATTCTGTAAAGTAAAATATTCCAAATACTGCAGTTTATAATGCACAAGCCATAACCAGCACCAGTTAAATGATTGTCCCAGTCTTATTAAAGTATAAAACAATTAAACAAACAAACAGAAAATACACTGAGATATTTTATATAAAATTGTACCAAACTTCAATGCTAATTTCCACAGTCTAGGCCACTGCAAAAAATAAAATTAAAACACTTATGATAGGCTCATATTTGCCTCTGTTGGGGAAAGTTGTATGTCTAACATCTCGCAGCCAGCTGAGATAAACCAATTAGCAATTTTTCACCAAACTGAGTTACTCATCATAATCATCATCATCAGGCCCTTGACTGCGGAGGCAGTCGTGGAGGGAATCTGAGGGCTGCAGACACGGCGACCCTTCTCCATCACTGTCTTTCAGCGGCTGCCGGCAGCAGTTGGTGTGTTTGGAGTCCGGTCCACTCTTTGATGTTTTCATGCCAGTTCTTTCTCTGCCTTCCTCTTCTTCTCCCACCCTGTATAGTGCCCTGCATTATTGCTTTTGACAGGCTGCAATGTCGTGTCTTGTGCCCAAACCATAATAATTTGTGTCTCTTCATATTTGACAGGAGAGGGTCCTGAGGTCCAGCAAAGCCCTCAATTCTGCTCCATACATAATCATTGGTTCTGTGTTTGGTTCAGGAGATCTGGAGGAGCTTCCTCAGACATTTGTTTTTGAAAGCCTGAATCTTCTTTTCCAGTGTAGCCTTGAGTGTCTATGTCTCACAACCATACAGCACGATCGAGACTATCAGGGATTTGTACTGAGCTACCACTATCGCACAAAACCTTCATGTATACATTTTCATATGGTGAAAAAAGTTTTGAGCCGGCTTGACTGTAGCCATAGATATTGATGATTGAAGAGACAGAGGATCCTCAGCACTGGCTAAATTTAGGGGAACAAATGGCAGAAATAAACAATTGAGGACATGTATTTAAACAGTCATCTCATGACCTTCTGACATATTTATAATCAGCCTACAGAAACAATATTTCCTTATTCAGGGATGAATGTTTTTCAGTGGGAGATAATTGTGCCTAGCCCCATTACTTCCCTTTGCCAGACAAAAAAGGTTTGAACAAGCAGTGGAGAACGGAAAAAAAAACCTCTTTTGCATCCTTTGCTTGAAATATACATCATAAAAAAATTCTTCCCAAAAATAAGGTACAAAAAGAATGTAATATATTCTTCTTATTGTTGTAATTTTATCAATTTTTTTGGTGATCAGCCTTTCAAATGATGGAGATTTTATCCTCTTTATACTGGTTGTTCAACACCGCTTTTGTTTGGTAAAGGGAAATAATAGGGTTGGTCACATTGATTTCCCATTACTGCAAAAGAAAAATATTGATATTCATCACATTCAACTACCAATTTCTCTGTCCAGGTCCAGCGACTTATGACTCACTCTGACCGGTGGAAAACTCGCTCTTTATATGCACATGACAGAATGTCCAGTTAAAAAAAATAATGCTGTATAATGCATAATGCTATACCCTTTTTTTTTCAATCATTACATGCCTTTTAAACTTTCTCTTACCCAAGTAAGATATATAATCTTGTTTTACAAAATAATCATCAAAAATGCATAATGTTTAGTATAATTCTAACATATCACCATTCAACCATATCAAAAAAGACAAGTGTGTAGAAACACGACTGTAATTGCAATGTTCTTTCTTGTATGATTTGCATTGAAAATATGTAACTTTTTTTAAGCAAAGTTATTATCCAGTCCATGGAGATAGCATAAAATAATGTCAGTTCAGTTCCTTTCAAAGTAATCTTTTTATGAACAAATATGAAAGCAAGTGATATCTGTGCTATAAATCAACAAAAACATAACATATAAGGCTTATTGATTTGAAAACTGATGAATGTATCCATCTGAAATTTAGCACACAACATTGTTGCATAAAGATCTGTGTTTTTACTTCTACAAAACCCCAAAAAAGCTTTCTATGTTTGATGTTCTTCTAAAAAAGTAACAGTAAGTGAATAGTAAACTCAGAGAGTGTTTGATCTGAATTGTAGGTTTGATAGAAAGATACATTCAAAACACCAAACATGCTTTCTTTGAGTAATGTTCAGCTTAATCATTTAGAAATACTGACATCATGTGCACACGCTCTGCCATACACTTTAAGATGAAGCACAGTTTTGTCCTACATTTAAATACTCTCCTACAAGGCTGTGGATTCTCTTCTAGTGTACATGATATCCAGTTCTTTGGTTTGACACACTGACTTCATAACCATTAGTACAAACTCATAATTCTCTGAGTTGTTCAATTTATGACTTCACGATTACTAGTACAGACATATATTTCTCTGGTTTGTCAAATTTATGACTTCAGAACCACTCGTCTGACAAGGAGAGCTACAGATATTACAACAGCTCCAGCCAGCATATAGCTTGTCTTTGTCCAGCTGCCATGTCCATTGATTGTCCTTGAAGACTGTGCTGTCTTTCTGAATGGAGATAGCATTCTTCTCTCTGTATCCGTCAGCAATGTTTTGAGGAACGGGATCAAACCTGTCAATTGCAAAGAGAAAGGAATAAACAAATAATTTACTTATACTTTTAAAACAGGTTAGAACACAGCTAAAAGGTCTCTACGGAGAGGCGTGGGTCTTGAAAATGAGTTTTAGGGAGCAAAATATCAAAACAGGGTTTTTGCTATTTTGAGACATTTTCACCTGTTCTGTTCAGAGAAATATTAGTTGGGGCCAGAAGCATCTGTGTTGTACCCCAAAACAGCACCAGTTTTTAGAATTTTCTTCACGTTTTCAAAGGGAAATTGAATATTTGATTGGAAATTAAGAAATATGCACATCCCTCAACATACATCTTTCAGAAGTTGTATGATCTATAAAAAAAAAATAAATGCGTACTACCTTAGACATAAAGCTATTTCATTAATGTAAAAAAATCTCAAATGATTACATTCAACACTCTAAGATCCTTTGGATTTTGAAAATATCTAATTTTCAAGACACAAAATCAAATATGACAGCATTGTCATGGCAACCAAACACAAAACAAAAACAAAAAATCTCTACCCTTTCCCTCTAATCTGAACATCCTGAATTCGACTTTGAAGTTGAAAAATATCCTAGATCAAGCAATCAACAAATCACTCTCAGGACCCATTTCCACCTCACCTCCCCCTTCCCCCCTCCTAAATCACAGCACATTTCGGTAAGGTTAGTATTGTGTTTAATCTAACATCAAAATGGCGTAAATGTACAAGAAAAGTTAACTTTAAATGTTTAATTTGAGTCTCAAGTACAATATCTATGATACAAAAGAATTCAATTTCACACATCCCAGAACAATAGAAATGAATTCAGTAATTCATGAAAACTGGGTTCAAACTAGACTGAAAATATACCAAATAAAAATCTATGCCAAAGTTAATTGGTGAAATAAGGGAAATTCCTACACCAGTTGTGTAGATCTCTCTATGGTATAATTGAATGGATATAAAAAGGTGAGCAAAAACAAAATGCACGTATGACATCCTGGTGACATGACTGGCTAGTCCAGGTCAACAAGTTACAGGTATTGACCTACTTGTGCCTCCTGTCCCCTTGATGTCTGAACTTTCAGTTCCTTTCTTGAGTTGTTTCACTGGAATGATGATATATCTGCACAAACATTGAGCAAAAAATATGGTCACTTTTGCAGTGATAAAGGTAATGGAATAAATAAACTAGAGATGTTAATTTCATTTTCATTAAAAAGGAGAAAAATATTAACATAGACTGTTTTCACACAGAATGCAAATACATGAATGTAAAATTGACGTATTCATGCTGGGGAAAAAAAAATGAAAAGTTGGCACCCATAAAAACATGTAAATAAAATCCAAAATTTAATTTTTCTGTCGGTAAGAAATTTGACAATTCTGATATAGTGGAACACTTAAACCAAAAACGGCTAAACCAAAAGCCACAGCTGAACCGAAAGAAAAATTAATCCCTGTTTTTTTTCTCTTTTACTCTTTGTTAATGAACTAGCGATAAACCAAAGTCAACATTCATGGGAACACGGCTGAACCGAAAACAATGACCCTGATTTTAGTGGAAGCCAGGGATCTATTCTTAATCAAGCATGCTTAGTACCAATACGCCATTCTCACATTGTCAGATCTGAGGCCACCAGCAGGTGTCGAAGATGGAGATGGATAGGGGACGGGGGAATTGTGTCAGTCATGCAAGTGTACACTGACTGTGGAATCGAAATCATTATTCTATCAGTAAAATTTGACCTTACAGAGTTTGTTCCCCTCATCTAACAACTTCCACCATACCAGTTTGGATAAATCAAAACATGTTTAAACCGAAATGTCCAGTTACTAAAATTTCGGTTTAAGCGTGTTCCACTGTACATATTATCTTTGCAATGATCTCTCTCACTATGAACTAATAAGAACGAGCTGCTCAGATCCAAATGTTAAGGTATACATTGTTTGTGGGATAACTTGGATGTGTGTATCTGGTCCAAGTTTTTCTCACTTTCATCTGCTATCATGGTTGTCTGCAATTGTCAAACTGTTACTAAAACTAGAATATCATGCACACAACTGCTGAATTCTCTCCATCCTGGTCTGCTCTCCCCTGACTATTTCATCCAACTGGGCAGCTTCAAGCTGACAAGTCAAATTCTCATGCATTTCTTAGAGATGTTTTAAAATTTCGAAACCTGTCAGTCTGGTTTTGACTAATTCCTAAATTACACTATGCATTTTTGATCAAGTCTTACAAATAGGTCAGCAAAAACAAAGTTAAATATCATTGTATTATATCGGTACATGACAGTATTTCTGTGCATAAGTTTTTATTATGAATTGATTACTTAGATGGCGACAACATTCTTATCAATGCTGATTCGTTACTTTCTATTGACAATAGCCATAATCAGAGCAAATTCATTTCAAAGGTACATCATTGTTTTTGAATAGTGCATATCTGGGCTGAACGGTAGGTCATACCTTAACAATTGTAAATACACTGCTGACTATGAGCAGGCTGACATTTAGAGTTTCATGTATTGCATCGCTCACATGTGATCAGCAGGTTTATTGTACTTGCAATACTATCATTTTTTACACAGCAATGTGACACTGTACCATTGCAAGAGAGAATTGTGATGGGGCTTGCAGTAGCGAGTAAAGTTGGCACGTAGTTAGAACGTGCATCTTGCAAACTACACAGCTGTACTGATGTCATGTGTACTACCAAAATTGGCCATGACCACACACAAATCTGGACTATCTGCTTTTTAGGTGTCATTATACAAGTAATCTGTTGCATGGCATATATAGTAAGAAAATCAGGGACTTGAAATGTTATCATTAGCCCCAGGTTCTTGTTCTTCCCAATATCATTAACTATGAGGCTCCACTGTAATAATATGAAAGACTCTAGCTGAAGTTATTTTATGTCAAGTTCATGAGGGCTTGTCATAAATCATGTTAATATGTTTAAAATTATTTGAACAAACATTATTTAGCTTACATTTGCTTGCGAAACATTTATATACCAATCACCAACACTAAGAGATTACTTACTTTTTCACAATCTGCATGTGATAGTTGCGAAACTCAGCCAAGGCAGACAAGCAGTGGTCATAGGCTGATTCTAGAGCTGGGGTTTTGCTACTTTTCACTAAAGGCAGAACAAAAGATCATATCATCAGAAAATGGTTTTTAAACAGGGATCATTGGAAAACATAGTGGCATTTTATGAGAAATACATGCATGCTTTTCAAGTCAGAATAGATTTAAGTTTGTAGAGACTTCAACTTTCATATCTTATTACTGGAAAATGGATGATCTAGAAATGTCACAATTTTATTATTAATTAATTATGAATTAAAAGACCTGCGTCAAAATGGATGATATGCATGGTGAGAAAGCATATATAGTGTTCTGTAATGTCTTGGTCTGACACGATTTTGAGAATCCTGTCTTTGCCTAGAATTAGCAGTGCTGTCATACTATAGGGAGTAAAATGGTATCCAATAGGTCTTTTTTTTTTCATTCCTGTTTGTTTGTTGTTTTTTTGTTTGATTTTCATGCTGTCTCAAAAACTTCTTGTTTTCTCTGGTCAACTTCAGCACCAACTTGCCCCCCTTTCAACTACTATCATCATCAGATGATGATGCTCACCATCTTTTTCTTCCACCCCTTTGACTTCTCCACCAGGCTCAGCAACTCTATAATGGCCTCATATCTCAAATTTCCTTTTGAGGACAAATATAGTCTATCTTATCTTCTTTTACTGTTATGGGGTGGGAAAGGGAGGGGAGTTGATGTGGATTGGCCAGGTTGGGGTCAAACTATCAATTTTTGTTTTTTTTTGTATTTTAGAAAGAGTAATCATTTCTGTACCAAATATAGATCCAAAGTGTTGCTATGACTGAAAATTATTTATGACAGATATCTTTATAGGTGAGCGGTATATAGAAGTCCGAAAATTTTTATTCAATTGTCTCTTGCCCTACCATCATAAATTCCATCATGAGCTTAGACAATATACCAGTGACACCAATCATTTCCCAACAGAACAAGAACAAACTTTTAAAACATGATTCATGACCAAGCTTTGTGCCTGGCCAAAAATGTCAATTATGTCTGTGAACTAAGATATCTATCAAAATCTCTTTGCAAATGATTAAAATGCTCCAGTTACAACTCATTCTGTTGGTTTTTGCTGCAACACTCTATAATACATCTCATGGCCACAAACAGAATTATAGCAAGACACTATTTCTGGTTTTCACATTAGTGAAACAGCAAAGTAACCTTCACAACTAATTCATCATAAAGCACCTCACTGCTACCAACAGTACAGGATACATCCAAGAATTAGTCTCTTAGGTACGGGAAATGTACATGGAACATCCACTGTCAGCCCACCATCAACCATCCCCTTTCCCCTTTAAATCCAATATTCCAACCACTGACCAACTCATGCTCCAAAAATTCTCAACTACAAACAAACAAACTGACCAATGTTTTGTGCCCAGAATCTTTTGATAGATGATGACTGACAAATAAGACAAAGATAAGAGCCCAAATCTGGTGTATAATCTGTCTCTTCATTAACATTTAGTAACAATGAATAACAGTTGACCTTCTGATTGCTTACAGGAATGTAGAGAACAGGAGCTGGTTGTTTCACCCACAGTAGGTGTGACTGAGTGCAGGTTGGGATTGGCAGCAGATGGAGTGAGGTAGCATTGAAATGGTTATATCACGATATTGCTAACTCGAGGCTCGAGGGCATATTGATTTGTAGAAAAAAACTGGAGAAGACAGTCGATGAAAAAACAGTGAAGAGAGAGTGAATGAAACAAAGGCAAACCTAAATCCAGCAATTTAAATGATCTCTGCTCCAAGTCCGTGACTAAATGTCGATGGTCAGGTGGCATAAAACTCCTCATCTGCAGCAGGAAATCTTTCTTCTCTGGGGATTTTTAAAACACAACAAGATGTTCTGACAATTAGACAGTAAGATTAGTGTGGTAATGCAGCAGACTCTGTGTAAAATCTAAGTTGTTGTGGTGATCAAGTAGGAAGTTTCACATAAGAATTCACAAGGCAAATGTATAGCCCAAGTCATTTTGTTGCCATTTCTGAGCAAATGAAATGTGTTCTCCATAATTTCAGTGCTTTGCAAACTGGGATATATTATACTTCCCAACATTTCCACTTTTACTCAAGGTACAACAAAGATTTTTTTACTGACATAGAGGGAAATGACTAATGTGATATCAACAACTGAATATGCTCAGAAATTGACCAGGGCCTGATTTCATCACAATGCATCTCATAGCTTAATAGATATTAAAAAAAAAAAACAGGTACAAAATTTTTTTCCTATGTCACTGGCATTTTTTTTCAATAAGTGGAGTAGAAGTCTTTTCTTTGTTTGTTTGTTTAGGTTTTTATTTTTATTTTTCTTGCTTTGTTTTTTAAGTTTTGCAACATCCCTCATTAGCATCGGTCTTACCTTCAGTGTGTTCCACTGCTAGGAAAGCATCAAACACCTGCAAGGTAGTACTCTGTGCTGCACTGGCACCAATCATCTACATGTATCAAAAGCACAAATTTTCCTCTGAGAAAAACAATGTACTCATCATATTCATGAATTAAGTTTCACTCCTAAGTCTAAAATCAGTAAAACGTTTGTGAAGTCAAATTTGTTCCACCACATTTGACTTTATAAACAGTTCACGAAAATTATTAGTCTAATCATTTTCAAAAACACAGCTGACACTCTCAGTTCAGCTATCCAATTTTGTGCAATTTTAAAAGTAAATCAGACAACGCATACAGGATATGACAATATTGCTAAAAATTAGCTATTGGAAGCCAACAAAGTCATTCATTTAGAAGACTCAAAAGAAGTGACTTGAGCAAAAAAAAAGTATTCTCACATTTAAGACACAAAAACAATATGGCGATGTTGTCATGGCATCCGGACATAAACAAACAAAAAATGTCCATGCTTTTCTTCTACTTTGATCACGCGGATTCTGAATTTGAAGCTTAAAAAGTCTCTAGTTTAAGCATTCAAAAGATTACTCTCAGGAATTTCCCCTCTCTTTACCCCCCACACCCAAATAAAAAAGTATCCTGATATTACTCATGTTTCTTTACTGTACAATTTTTTGGTATGTGTTCAGCTGTCATGGCCTTTGCTGTTTAAGTTCATTCATTATAATCAAAGTCACTGAGAAGAGAGATTTTCCTGGAAATATCTCAGTCAGTTTCATCAGATTCCGTTGTGTACTGTATCTGTTTACATGTTTACACATCCCTCTTCACCTTGATAGGGATCTCAGAAATTCCTTCATAGATGAGTCCATCTGGTAAGGGATTCTCCTCTCCACCCCATCTGAGGAAATAACGAGTGCCATGTTTATACATGAATGGAAAATATTGCAAAATAAAAAAAATCAGAGAGGGAGGGGAGGGGAGAAAATATATGATGGCTTTATGCACTCTATAATGGACATATCTGTCATCAGCAGTTCAACAAATAATGTACACAATCTCTGAGAAATCAAGGGACATAATACATAGTAGTAAATGACAAAAAAATTCACACAGACGAAGATGAAGACAATCACCTGGAATACATTACTACTGATAACTGCTACAGTTTGTATAACGACAAGCTGTACATTATATTGTGTAATGAGGACTAAAAAATGTTTGAGAATACTCTGAAAATGGTGGGTATTTTTTAAGCTTCCCAGAATGTCTTTCTTCATTCCTGGTAGGAGCACAAAACAGAATGGTTTATGGATAAATATTGAAAGCATAATCTATCTTGAAAATGTAATGTAATGTGGATTATAGTTTTCCAGTTTCTTACGCACTGAGCTTCTCCACTTAACTCATTTTTAAAATTTTCATTGAGCTACGTTATTTCTCACAGATTAAAAACAATTACTGCTTGAAACTTACCCGGCAAGGAATGGACGAACTATAGTGAAGAAATCCTTAAAACCCAGATGCTCTGTGGTAATGATATAGTCAAACAAACTTCATCAGATAATGAACAGAACAGAACAACAGTAGCCAGAGATATTGCAAATTGAAGAAACAAGAGGCACCCCCCTCCCCTCACCACAAGCTGAAATCAGGAGAAAAATTATCAAAACGGAACAGTTTGGCTCACAAGTCTAAATATTTACCTCACAACATCCTGATATTTTATAACCTGTCCATAAGAGCAACTTTTCTTTATTCAGAGATGAATGTTCTCTCAAATTCTGCAGTATTTTATCAATGATATTAAACCAAGGTTATCACATTCAACCCTCAAATTCTCTGAGTACAGTGACTTCTGACTCATTCTGACAGACCACAAGACAATGTGCATGACTGGTGGCCAATCACAAGCTGTCCAGGAATAACTATACAGAAGGCATATTATGATCTTACCATATTTTAACCTCACTCATGTTACAAATTTCCACCGAAGTAATTTATAGAGAGCTTTTGATCTATATATAAATAGTTCCTCCCTGACATAAACTGACATGTGTTAGCTCTGGTCAATATAAGATTTTCAGTGGAGACCTCATTCTGCAATGTTATTCTGAAATAAGAATGTAATAAATAGAGATTACAGAATCAACATTTAAATGGATCACATCTTGAAACTTAGGTTTAATAGCAAGCTAAAGGAAGTTTTCAGCATTTAGATTTTACCATGCATTCTGGCCAGTGATCTCTGCATTGTCTTCAACACTTCACTGATTTCACTCAGACACTGGCAAATTTCTTGCACTCCTGCATTGAACAGATGGTCATTTTTCTCTAGGAACTGTAATGATTCCAGCAGGTCTGTAATCCTGAACATTGGCTGGGGACAGTAGCAAATTTGGTGAAAAGTATGATCGGCTTGGAATATGGCAGGAGAAGAGGGAGAGGGGAGGCATGCAATAACTTAGATATGAGATTAATGAAATATAATTACTAAACCACTTCATTGCACGAAAACGAATGGCATCATGATATTTCCACAGTCAGCTCACCACCAATCCCCTTTTCTTCCCTTTTGTTTCAACTGACCACAGTTTCACTTTTTTATATACTCGAAAATTTTTTATAAATCCCACAAGCTGACGGTTGGCAGATGAGGTAGCTGTAAGAGCCCAAATCCGGCATATAATCTGTTTTTTCATGTAACAAGTAGTAAAATCGAGTAACATTTGCCACTTTTGATTGTCTGTGGGAAAGTAGAGAAGGGATGTTGGTTAACTTGCACATGACGGGAGGGGCTGAGTGTGAGTGAGAAGTTTGCAGTGGACAGAGTGAGGAAGACTGACTGTATCACGGGTGTTCGGTTCAGGACTGCAGGATTGATGTAGCAGAAGTGGCTTTGCCTTTTCTTGGGGTAAAGTTATATGAAGGTTTTAGATTCCCTTTATATGCAAACTCATTTAGACTACTGCTAGCCCTTAACAGTAAGTGAATATTATTATAAATTATCATTAACACTGCCAGTTAACCATAACCTAATATAATCAGCTCTATCTACAATCATAGAATACATGGTCACATGAGGTCAAAATAAGGAGTTTTACAAAACATGTGCCTAACTGGGGTAAGAGACAGTAAAATAACTTTGCATTGTTTGGGTGAATGAAATATACTATTGGGCAGTGACTATTCAGAAAGGAACAAAATGAAATTACACAAGATGACAGAACAAATAATAAGAGAGAACTTGAAATAACAAAATTTGATGAGACAGATGATCAGTGAGATATAAAGTTTATCAAGACAGTCACTGTTCTATTTAGAAAAGATATTTTGCAACATAAAAATTGATAATTGGAAATATCACTTAGGCCTAATTTCAGGTGCTGGGAACACTATTTTTTTCAAAATGGATTTAACATACAAAAAGAACTTATGTATAGTGCAATGGATATTTAAGTATCAAAGTATAATCAGATAAACACAGAAACTAAATAGTCTGATAGAGATTTCTCTTGTTTACTGCCACAGTCATAAAATAGGTATCTTTATACATAACTGCTTTGACTGGTCCATACCTTCAAAGATTTGGCAAAGTCGAGCTCCACCATACATGTTACAATATAGAACCAGTCACTTGGTTTTCCTCCTGGTAAATGATAGAGGCACTTGAGGTTGCTGGAAGATTGTATAATAATAACAACAAAATACTTATTAGGCATCATATGATAAATAAATCAAACCCTGTTCATTATCAGCACAAAAGAAATTAGTCACTTGTCTGAAAGTAGCCACAATATCTTGTTGGATAAGGCATCTGTTATAAAGTAAATATTAACATTCGCATCACACTAAAGATACAATCATGGACTATCAAAGACAAAATCTAATTTTTTACATAGAAGTACAGTGAAAAACAGAGACATGCTAAACACACAAACACTATTCATTAGGTTGAGGTTTAGTGCTGTCTGTGTGACAGGCATGAAAATATTTCGTAACAAGTGGCTTTTCATCATTGTTTTATTGTATAAATTCACAATCAAGCCTCACAGCAATTCCTTTGTCATGATATCATTCACAATCCTACAACATTGTTTCTGCATTGACGGTGCTTGACATATGATGTAAGAACATTCAGGTAGTGGAAAAGGAGAGACCGTTTGATCAAAGAGATTAGGCATCTCTACTCAGTGAGAAAACTTCTGTCACAGGTTCAACATTTGAATACTACAGGGAAATGGAGAATATTAGAAGACTAAAGTCTGCATTTTTTTTTCAGTGACTCAATGGTCCTCCTTACTTTTTCAGTAAGGAAATCCAACATCTAGCTTTCTTGGAGAAGAAACTACATTTCAGAAGTCCCATGTAAACGTTTCATTAATTAAAGAATCCTTGGCAGTTAAAAATGCTGTTGTAAGGGCAAAATGTCCAAATTCCAAATTACATCCCACAAAAATTCTTTTCTCCAAACTAGACAGGTACTTAAAACTGAGATAATCCTACTTTCCAAGTACTGAAAGCCTATGTACACAATTTAAAAAAAACAAAAAAAAGGAAGTAGTGCAAAAAGTTGATACCTTTCATACTGCATACAGTTCCAAACAACCGCTATCCCACAATAAATGTGCTCATCTTTAGGTATGACATTAGCACAAGTTCCTGAGATAAAATGTTCACAGGATCCTCTGAGTGAAAGCCATTATTTAATTTTGAAAGTCTCTGTTTCAAGTGCTACCAATACATTGGTATACTTACTCACAGTCATAAGGTCTGAAAAAAAAAAAAGAAAAATGTATTTAAAATAATATTTAAAATAAAAAATCTAATGACAAAACTGCAATCAGCAAAATATGCTATTATATTCAAGGATTTTTCAGTTTTTTGAAAAGTTGGTGATTAGTAACATGAATATTATTGGACCAGTAAAACTACATTCACAAATCTGTGTTGATTAATCTTATTTTGTGAGCCACTATATTACCTTTAAAGTCCAACAAATTTTTATGAAATATTCCATTAATTTTCAAATATCTGACATACCCATTTGGATCAATACGTGTGAAATTTGCTAAGGCTAGATCAGGATGGGACAGAATTGGCTGAATATCCAACTGTTCTGAAATCTTGTAGTAGGGGACAGCCAAACATTGTGGTAAAACCTATGATAAACATTACAGAAACAAGATTTACTCTCCATGAACTAGAGTTCAAAAATCATATATCACAAAGCCAACAAAACTTTTTTTCACTGATTTATAAAATCCAGATTTTGAGAAACAACAGGATTGAGCTGTGGATGATTTATAACATGGTAATCTTCCTGAATAAGTCAGTCTACCATACATGGTATTTCTTCCTTTAGTCTTATTCTTTTAACTTCCTTACCAAAGAGTTGATACATGTTTTACAACTCATTAAAACAGGGTCACATCTCATCAATATTTTTCATAAGTAATAATTTTGAACATTGGAGAAGTCAGTTGAATCCAATGATATATGAATAAAACTCTTGTCAACACAAAATATGCAAAAAGTCTCGGCAGTGAATGAATAATACAGTACTTGACAGTGAACTGAACTATGACATCCTGTTATAATCTCATGTAATTTGTGTAAAAGTAGCATAAGGAAAAAAAAATTGACTGACAGATTAGCCCAAAGAACAAAATATGGTGGAAGATTAGGTTTCAGACAAAAATAGGCAGATAGATGAAGCCAAAGAAACAAATATAGAGTGAAAGATTCAGAATAGCAAAGATTAGGTCAAAGAAAAAAATAGACTAACAAATTAGGCCATGAAAAAAATAGAATGAGAGTTTAAGACAAAGGAAAAAAAAATTAAATGGCAGATATATGATAAAAATGCCCCAATTACCTTTGGTACCCCATTTTCCCCATCTTGCCAGACATAGCCAGCTGTGATGTAAGACAACTGTAAATGAGCCAATCTCTGTTGTAAATATCCATCCAACTTGGTATGGTCCAACAATGGCATCTGTATCGACAGTGTAGAAAAGAACAACAACAAAAAATTGCTCTGACAATAAATAAATCTGTTTAAACAACCCAAGTTTTATGTCTATTGGTAATATTTGCATTCAAATCTGTTCTCAAAGTAGTTAACGGAGGTATGTATCTGAAACATTGCCATAAATTGAATTTGCTTTTTGCACATTTTTTTTCACTCATGTTTTTTTTTTTTTTAAATAAGCTGGAAATGTTAGTATGAGTGGCCTGAAGAATGTACACTCCCTGGCTTCCTCTATACCATCATAGATTGTCTCACATCCTGTCAAAATGAATCATTTATTGTTGATTTCCAACCAAACTCAGTCACTGCTATCAGGTAAAAGCTTACTTCAGACAGTCAGAGAAAGTAAAGTTTAACATATGTACATCTAAATATTCACATCACAAATGTTGTCCTAATGTAATTGTCATCTACCCAAAAGAGCAGTAGTCTATGTTGTCTTATGCAGGGACGAATGGTCTTCCAATTTTTGCAATATTCAAACATCAACATCAGACCACCATCATCATACTAAACCTCAGATTTTTCTGCTCGAGTCCAGCAACTTACCACTCATTCTGACTGGCCACGACACAATTACAACTAGTTCATTTCATATGAAACAAAAAAAAAAAATGATCCAACAAACATCAAGCACAATAATTACAGAAAGAAACTGGCATAATCACACAGAATGAACTAGAGGAGAGGACACAGAGTAACCTCCAGATTCTGGCATGCAGGACATTCCATTGTATACATTAAAATGTCTCAAGCAGCATAGATCGCAAGCAAAGGAAAGCAACAGCAGGCCAGAACCAGTCAAGGATACCCATGCCTAATCTGCACCCGGCTGTGCTGCTTGAAGATTGGCCTACACAGCTAGCCGTCAGAGGATGTGCCTATTAGTGATTTTCTTTTCGCTGATTCTAAGACATCGGAAACCAAATAATATCCTGCAATGTACAGCACTTCGAATCCTTTCCAAAACAGAAATGTGAAGTCAAACATATCACAAAAACAGCTGCTAAAATTTACAGACTACAGTATCACTTACTTTACTTATCTCTTCTCTCAGGCGTTTTTCTTGAACAAGTGTGGGCAATGATGATGCTAATTCATTCCAGATTTCAAAGTATGGAGGCAATTCTTCCTGGAGATTGATTATATCCGTGATTAAATTCTGTAGCAGTTTTTCTAATAACTGTCACCAAATATACAAATGAGGCAATATCAACACAAAATGAATTTTCATGACATTTAAAGTTCAAAATTGAAATTTGATTAGATCTGAATTTGTCTGACATGAGCCATGGTCCCCAAGGGCAATATATTTCACAATGAATATCAACTTGAAGTGTTGGCAGAGTTGTTTTTATCATAAAAATTATGTAAATATTGAACAGCAAGAAAAAAAATGGCCCTCATCTCAAACTAAATGTTCAGGACAGAAAGTTTCATTGTTTTATTTTTTTTTCTCTGCAGTCAGTTTTGATTACAACTGAAATATAACTGACATTCCAGATAAAATTGAGTAAATACATAAAACAAATCAAATAACAAATTTTTAATGCAATAGATGAAAGAGCAATAATTCCTGAATCTGCTATAATTTCCATCCATCATTTTTAATTATTTGGGGCCTATTGTAACGTTTTCATATTAAATACTTCCTCATGTAGGCCTAGGTATGTAAATCAAATCAATGCATAGATATAGTTCTTCTGTGGCACAAGGGTTGGGAAATATGACATTTCACTGGATTATGATTCACTCTAGTAGGCCTATAGTTAACATGTTGGCATAATCTTTATAAAGTTGAGCAATACTGTGTCTAATCATTATTCATGGCTCAATGTAACTTACCAGGGGATTTTTCAGCACACAGCCAGTATCATAGCTCATGTTGTACATTTCAGCATCCATTCTACCTTTCTGATCCTTCTGTGAACTCATCCTGGCTTGCACAAGTTGTAAGTTCTTGTACTCATGCAATCAAATTCGTATGCTGCTCTGAACCAATGAGATACAATAAAGAAATTACATTAGAGGCTATTTATATTTGTAACAGGCCCGACAGCTGGTAACCTTGAGCAAATAATTTGGAATTCTTGTTTTTGTAAAGATCGATTGATCTAGATCTACCCTTAAAAAAAAAAAAAAAAAAGCTTTGAATCCTGAACTATTTGAAATTAATCTGATCCAAGTACGGACAGCCTCACATGCTCTTTTGAGTGACAAAAAAAAAAAAAATTAAAATGTACAATAATTGCTACTTGAAAATACAACATCAAGTATACCTAGCTATAGTCAGGAAAATTCCTTGATTCAGCGAGGAAATACAATTACATGTAGATCTGGGCACATGTACCAGTGTGGTCTAGATCTAGTGTGATCTAGAAATCTACTTGGCAAAAGAATTTAAAACTGTATCTCTCGAAAACTGTAACTCTGGCGTCAGGCTTGTGGAGCGATAACCACAGGACATGCCTGCAGTTTGTGATCCACGTCTCTGACCTCGTTATGGTAAACTAGAAACAAAATAATGACCGAAAAAAAGTAGCCCATAGTACGGAGATTTTTTTTTTATTTAAGCCTTGCAATCCTAAGAAAGTAGGATTATCTAACTCTTGAGTGGCTGCTTGTTTTTTGCTGAGAATTTTTGTGGGTAGAAATTTGCAATTTGGAAATTTGCTCGGACAACGGCACTCCGTCTACTCTTCATCGATTTTGAACTGCCAAGGTTTCTTTTTTAATGTGCGTAATGTACACACGGGACCTCCGAAGCATATTCGCCCTTATCCGAGAAGGCTAGACGTCGGGCTTCCCTACTCAGAGGAAGCCAGGGGACTGTTGAGTCACGGGAAAAAAAATGCAATTTTCGATCTTCCTGTCCTTCCATCCCCTGATGAGAGTTGCTTTCTCCATGAAGCAGACGCCAAACCACGTTTGCTGTGTCTGAATCAATGTTTCACAGTATTTACGTCTACAATTTGTTCAGTTCAAAAATTCTCCTCCGCCCTCCCCCTCACACCGCCTGTCTTTTTTTTTTTTAAAGGACGAGCAGCGGGTGAAGAGGGAGGGGGTGGGGGTAACAAGAAGGGGGGAAAAACAAACTTAAAAGCAAAAAATAGTTTTCACTCGTGTCTTATCAAGTACCTGCTCTTCGATCATGATATGGACAAAATAAATCAAGTATTGTGAAGGCTGGTGCACAACTGTGTTCTGGAGTAGGCCTACCGGTATCGTTTTAGCTACACTGGTGGAATTCGGATATTTGTTTGTTTGTTTATGTTGGGGTTTAACAGCAGATCAGCGCGATTACGGCTATATTGTGCCAAACACGGTAAGATAGCAGAGATTACTACGTTTATACCTCGGGCCCCGTCCGAGAGGATTTTGGATAGCCATTGTACCTACAAATGTCTACAAGTAATGGGCATGATTGCTGCATGTCAACAAAAGACCTCCAGTAGACTGAAAAAAAAAAAGAGCAAAATAAAGCCCAGCTTGTATCTGAGAGATCATGATTTTAATTCTTTCTGAAATAATACATACATAATTTTGTGTAAAGTTATCATCATAACCATTAACAAAATTAATGAAGCGATTCATAGGTCTTTTAGTAATTTGCATGGTTTTCTTACCAGGAAAATGTTAGATAACAAATGTTTAAAAGAGACCAAAAAATTCTATAAATTAGAAGACAAACAATATTCTGTTGCATGTATGAGTAGCTTACATGATAGGATAAGAACACTGAGAATTCCATTTTCCCTGTAAAAACGTATACCGATTTATTTATCTTGGGAAATAGTCTGTATTCCGTGAAAAATGCCATTTTTTTTTTCATCAAGAAAAAAGGCAATGGCCAAAAAATGCCACCAGAAATGTAGAAAAATGTCACAAAAAGTGTCAGTACGAGCAAAAAATGCAATTCGTTTACAAAAAATTTTGTTTGTTTGTTTGTTTGTTTGTTTGTTTGATTTTGTTTTTTTTAATAGACACGTCTTTGGAATAATTATGTAGAGATTACACAACAGACCAAGAAAACAACAGCGCGTGCGCACTTGATCAAAATTCCGTACAGTACATTACATTAACAGTCAGTACATTTACGAGTAGATATGCATGGATTTAAAGGAAGTGTAGGCCTATGAACGCTTGTTTATTCTCAGCTGACCGACTGACAGCAAATATGTGTTCCCAATCGACCGATGAACCGACCGTGAGCATGTGGACCCATACTACTACATTTATTTTTGTATAGTAATGCAGTATATTTTTCACCGAGATCATTACTTTTATTTGGTGATTCCTTTTCTGCCCTGTTCTTCCACATTCAGTAAATCAGCCATGAAACAAACCTATGAAGAAAAGCCCGTAACAGCGTTCATCGGCTTACCAAATTTACAAAATGGGACTAAGATTCCTACGAGTGCCTACTTGGAAAATTTGTTAATAGTCTTGGCTGTTATTCGATGATTTGCGTGTATTGTATTCCGTGTGAACCGTATAGAACAGGAATCTGTGTCAGTATCTCGATCGGACTTACAATACACTATGCTGAGAAGAAAGTGGGCCAAAAATTAATTAATAAAAAATCAGTTAACAACCCTACCAATTCAAGTAAATCTAAGTTCATGATAATATATGAGGTAAAATATAATGCACGCAGAATCACCGGGCGATGACCAATATACAAGTTATAGGCATGGTGTTTATACTTAAGAGACTCACTTTGTGAATCGGTAGTCGGGTGAATGCAAGCCATGACCGCGACAGGTGAGAAAACGGATATCCCGACCGAAGCATTGTAACCCTCACGCCAACTCCTGGGTGGCTAGTCACACATGGCATGTTTCTACAGCTATAACTTCAGTATGAGCGGACAAATGATTAATTCCTTTCGTGTGTTTATCTTCATGTAAGTGTAAGACATAATGTAACTCAGTGCAGTGCGGTAGTCCTTACAAATTTTTATTCTATCAAAGCCACAACTTTAGTTTGCTGTTACCCAACACCTGGATGTCTCATTACTCAACCCATACATATTAAAGAGGTATAATTGCTTTATCCCATTCATGGGTGAGTCGTAGCTCATACAGTATCGTATACCGGTACAATAATAGGCTACATGTGACATTTTTTTGGTCACATCACTGATTCATTGTAGACTTTGGAGTGACTTTCTCTCTATCAGACTTGTGATAGAGACTTTTTGAAGCGATGCAAAGCACCTTTGAGAACAATCCTATTTCTGATTATGAAGATGAAACATCATCATGCGGCACATGTGGTGATGAATGGATCCCTCATGAAACTGTCGATGATGGTATTGCTAGTGACGTCAGTGGTTCATCAGAGGAAAAGGAAGGGAAATCAATTATCACTTCGACTGACAGTGGTGACGAAGGCAGTCGTATAGATTTCAACATTGTCATCATCTCTGAACGAGACTGTCTCTGTGAGCTTTTTCAGTCTTGGTCAGATAACAAAATACCCCCCAAACCAACAGGATACACTCGCGTCCATTTCCTTATTGCACCCAGTCAATTTCAGATTCTAAGAAAAAATAAAGTGACAAATCATCAAGAGTTGAAAAAAAAAAAAAGCAATGAAGATGCCAACACTGTCATTGAAAGGAAGATTTAAAAAAAATGGCTATAAAATATTTTTAAAAGTGGAGATTTCTGAACATAAACATAGAGAGCTTCTCTGCGTAGTTTGCCTGTCAGAAAATTTTGATATCACCCTCTAAACTATTCTTCATGAGGGCTCTTTATGTTCTTTTTGGGCCTGCTATGATGATGATGATGCTCCCGTAGATTTGTCATCTGTTGGGTCACCTCTGACAGCTGACAACGAATCTCCTCCACTCCTCCCGGCTCTCTGCTTTCCTCAGTGCTTTCCTCCGGCAGCTCCATGGCTGTCCATTCTCAGATGTTGTCCTCCCATCTCTTCCTCTGTCTGCCTCTCCATCGCCCCCCCCCCCTGCACAATACCTTGTGCGTGGTTTTAGCAAGGCCTGAGGAACGGGTGACATGGCCATACCATTTCAGCTTGCGTCGCTTGACCAATGATAGAAGGTCGGTGTAAGGCCCGATTGCACTTCTTATGCGTCTTTTCACTTCTTCATTGTGACATGGTCTCTGTATAAGATGTTAAGCAGTTTCTCATGTTCTCTCGGTATCTGCTGTCAGGGTCCACGACTCGCATGCATGCTATAGCAATAACTAATATCCTGACACAGCTGAAAGCTTGATATAAACGTATGTTGTGGTTTCTTTTTCCCACTTTCATTTTTTCGTGTAGTCTCCAATCAATTTTCTGTATGGGCTTTAACTTTGTAGCGGTACTTGCTACGTTGTTAATTTGACTGTGGGACCCAAGGTCGAAGGTGTTTAAGAAATCTACCAGTGATGATTCTAATATAATAGAAAGACATAGTAATTTACATCCTTGAAACAAAATAGTTCGTGGATAAGGCGACTTCCGTCGCAAATGCGGGCATGGATATTGGCAGGATCAAATTCCACACCACCTGTAAGCTTGTGTCAAAATGATTGTAAGGAAGTGTTCAGAGCAACCCGCCACCTCCAGTCCGTGTCGCCGATGACACAAATATAATTTCTATGGACGGTAAACTAAACAGATGGCCGGTATTGGAACAATAACATTTTATTTGTGACGTTACTGTGAATTTAGGGTGCTATATCTGCACCGAGAAAATAATCATAAAGTTGCGCAACTGGGATGGGCGACACACTTCGTAGTTGAAAAAATGCGTAAGGCCGAAAACATACCGGTCTGTCCGGTTAGCAGCCACTAAAATATAGCGGCTGTCCGAGGAAAACGTAAACAAAGTGAATCTGTCAGATTGTTGCCTCAGTAGCGTTAGGCACAGTTGAATTTCAAAAAAAAGAATAAAATAAAAAATAATTTAAAAACTCTTGATAGACAATAGATCGCGAAAATCTTCGCACCCTGTCCTAATTTTTGGTCGCTGATTTCAAATCTGTTATCAAACTATACAGTTGATGAAAAAAAAAAAAGGTTCCAATTGTTGGGAGTGTACGCCCCACCTGGGCTATTCTTAGACACGTGAGTAAAGTTCATCCAACAGTCGAAGAAAATGGAGCATGTCGTACTTCAACCTGACTGATCTCTGCCAGCTGGCGACAGTCGGAGGTGACTATAATTACAACATCCGTTTTGTCTATATTGTCCTTCTTGCACCACTTCATTTTGTGACTTTGTCGCCGATTTCTGTCGGATTATCAGACCAGTAGGTCTTCGGCCTAAAACGAGGGGTCGGGTATGGATGGGGCATCAACTCATACTCAATGGAACAACAAAATCTATCATGGACGGAGCGAATACGTTATGAGTTGTGATGGACGGGTAGATCTCATGTACGTTCTGTTTCGCCTTTTAACCACATTTTTTTTTCTTAAGCCTTTCAATCCTGAGATAGCAGGATTATCTCGGCTTTAAGTAGCTGCCTGTTTTTGATGAGAATTTTTGTGGGCCGAAATTTGAAATTTTGCCCTGACAGCGGCACTCCGCCTTCTCTTTCATCGATTTTGAACTGCCAAGGGTTTTTTTAACGTGCGTAACATACACACTCCGAAATACATCCGCCCTAATCCGAGAAGGCCAGAAATCGGGCTTCCCTACCCAGAGGAATCCAGGGGGCCGTTGAGTCACTGAAAAAATGCGGGTTTTCGATCTTCGTGTCCTTCCACCCCCCCGATGCAAGACCCCCGAGTCGATTCCGGTCTCACTGTCTTGAGTTATTTTCTCCATGAGCAGACGCCAAACCATAGAGCCACTGCGGCCCCCTTTCAACCACATGTGGACAGCTTGTTCTTTTTGTTTGATACAGGCTCTGCGCAAAAAAAAAAAAAAAAAACCTGAAAAACTCATGATAACATGAAAATGTTTTTTTTCTTTCATGATATATTTTCATATTTTTTTTTCTTTGGCATATATCTCAAAAGAAAGGTACAAAACTGATATTCTTGTTGTTTATAATGTTTGCTCAATGTTCCGTCTACCTATAAAAGGACAGTAATTTTGGCTGATTTAAAAGATGCTATTACGCAAAGATATATTTGAATAAAGTCCAACCCAATTCTGCTCTCACATTTTTAAAACAGATCAGTAAAAATTGTTGGCCATTATCTTTATTGAATGCTTTTTATTTACACATCTATATCAATAAAAACAGACAGAACAAGGAATATAATATACATCATTTAATACTCTGTATAATAGGTGATTGTAAATACCAGTCTAGTCTTCTTTATAACATATAACAAAGAGACTTGTTCATTACATCACATACAAAGCTCTCCTGTAATAATCCGTTAGGACAAACAATGCAAGGGGAAAAAAACAACATAAATAATTCAGTACAATCAAAGTGGCAGCCAGTTTCATACATATATATTTTTGCACCGAAATTAGGCCGAGATTCAACATCACTGATCCATTTTGATTAAAATAATTTGAACACGTTCCGGTAGTCTGTTGAAAATATGATTCTAAAACATAATGATCCATCACTATGACTCAATTTGAACTTGTATCTCATATCTGGTCATGAGATACACATATAATATGTCGACATGCTGTAATTCCCAAAACCAGAGAGTGGTACAGCATGAAATGAAATAAAAAACTTCACAACTCAGCTGCTCTAGGCTGCATAACAAACACCAACATTTACAATCGTTCTCAATAATCAAACAAAGAAACTAAAAGACAAAGCGATTTTAAAGGATTATACCTCCCACCCAAAAAGCACCGCACGTGTGATAAGATTCATCAAACATGACTGTGTATTTGTTCTTTTTTTTAAAGAGATATTTTTATACACAAAATATATTCTAAAGACAGTCCATCAGCAATCAATCATCACAAACATGTCGGTACTGTGAAATTCGTACAAGAAACTTATAGTAATATAATCCATCAGCCAGAAAAACAGGTAAATTGAAATAGCATGCCATACATTTAAAAAAAAGAGTGATCAATTTTCTCTTTAAGAAGAGTTAAAGATTATAATGCCTAGTTCAACAGTAATTATTATTATTTTGTAAGTAAATGACATGATTCACATGAAATTGAAACAAGCAAACCATAAAACTACAGGCAGATTTGTATCATAAATCAGGTACAACCGGCTCAACTCAGCCCTGTAACTGTCAGGTAAAATAAGCGCAAGCTGCAATTAATATAGGACATGTTATCTCACCAGTGCCAACTAAATGGTTTTATTATTAAGAGTAATGACAAAAAAAAAAATAATAATAATAATAATAATAAAGGGCATTTCTATAGCGCCTCACCCCTGGAGGGCTCGATGCGCTTTACAGCAGAACCAAAACGTTGAACAGAATATGCCTCAAAACAAACATGGGCAGCAACATACACA
>JBCEWB010618375.1:5279-17901 GCA_039654565.1 Peronia peronii
TTTTTATTTGTCCTCTTACCGCCCCCCCCCCCCCCCCACCTTTTTTGCTCCTTTCTTCCTATGGCTATTCATAAGTCGGTACATACATATATAATTATTAGAATAACAATGGCAGTGTATCTCCATATTAACTCAATTGTGGGAACTTCCGCACTCTGTGTTATGACATAATAATCAATCTCAATATTTGGTCCTGAACTTCTTAACAAGGCATTCCTGGTATGTCTGTGAAAGGCATGATGACTAACGCAAAGAAATAGTAACTGTGCCGACTACGGCTAATAAACTTTTGACTTTCCTTAGCCTATGTAACTCATTCATACCTTACTGTTTAGAGCCTGAAAAAGATTCAATATTCCCCATATACAGCAAGTATTTTCAATTCAATTATTTTCTACTCTATGTTATATTACCTCCATGTTTATCTGATGCTAGGTCAATTTTGATGTTCCTATTCTCGCCCTCATATACTAGGATTATATTATATTCGATTTTTAATACAAAATATTTTGAAACAAATTCTGCTGTTTGTCTTAATATCTCAGCCCACAGACATCACGGGAGGTCTTCAGTTATGGAAATCCTCTAACTGATATTAGGACATAATTTGCTTCACCTGGAAGAGCTTCTGCAATGGAAAGAGCACTGTAGCCTGTAAACATCCCTATATCCAGTACTCGTTTAGCTTTCTGTATGCTGGCAATAGACTTCAGGAACTGGCCTAGTTCAACAGACGCCATAGAAAAAGAATTAATTTAGAGACTTTCAAGTTAAAAACTAAAAAAAAAAAATAATGCATAACTGTATAGTATATGGTCCTACCTGCAATAGACTGCAAAATATCATGTTCTAGAAATACATATTTCAGGGGAGGCGTAGGGGTGAGGGAAGAAGTGAAATCAGTTTGACTGCATTTTGTAGGCTGTGTCAGTTGCTAGCTGAGCAAAATATGCAATACCAAACAGCCAAAACCAATGACTAAGCAAAGCAGACCTTTAGAGACAACAGATAATTACAATAGAAATGTGTGGTAAAATGCCGAAAAAAGAAACATGTCGACATTCTTAAACAGAAACCAGCCAAGAACTGAGGTATTCAGTTAATAGACAGACTCAAATAGGATGAGTGAAAGAATTCTTGACTTACTACATTTTTCTCGCTAAGAGCTACCGAGTACTCTAGTCATTGATTCATCTTTACCTTTGTAAAATAACTGATACTCTCTGATATTTTTTCAATCTTGCCAACAGTGCAACGTAGCATATGACCCAACATATCACCGGTAAAAAATCTAATACAAAGAGAAAATATTTTGTATGTTTGTCCAACTTAGTCTATGTGACAAACAAGGTTTAAAAAGAGCTCGGTTTACCTTCAAGATTTCCGCTTAACATAGGGGCTTCCAACTGCCAAGTCGTCTTGCCATCTTTGTAAACTTTTTTCCAGTCATGACGATGAGTTTTAGTAACAATGTTCTCACAAGTTTCACTTGCTGATGTTGTGCACTTGTGAGTAAAATCTTCTCTCATGACATCAAGCTCAAGAGCCGATGCAATAGTTTTGATTACATCTGGAGATGCCCCGGTACTTTTCGCAACTTCCAAAGCTTTCTGCATCTCAAGATAAGCAGGGTTGTAATGGCTTAGCCTGAGAGTACCATCAGCTTGCGACATCTTTCTTGGAAATTTAAGTGGACCTGAGACACAATAGAGTGTAGTTTCTCTGAAAGAAAGTGCATAAAGTTTTATGAGCAATGTCCTGGGGCAGGTCAGCGAATACACTGAGAATCTGAGAGTTATGAAATAAATTCTAAGATATAAGAGAGCATGACTGAAGTGGAATGAAATTGAACAGATATCGCAGGATATGAGAACTTGGAGATTATTTGTCGAAGACCTATGTTTCAAAGTGGATTAAAAGGCTGATGACAATAAAGATGATATTTTATATAAGGAGGACAAATAGCATTTTAGTAAAATATTTCATTTTTTCCCAATTGCAGACGACTCAGCCCTGTAGTCCATTTGAAGAAAATTTAAGGTATGTCCAAGAGACATTACCAAGACAGTTAGATAGAAGCTGGACTTAGACTATGCAAATAAAATAATAGAGATTTTTCTTCGAAAGGCATTATAGGTCAAAATATGTAGTTATCGAAATTGATATACCGAAATTCAGTAAACAGCATGAAGTTAGACAGTATCCAGAAACAGGCCCTGAAAACTATCTTAAGAGCAGCACATGGTATTAGGGCTGACGACCTGAAAACCGCGGCTGGAGTAGTTCTCTTGTGGCTTAGTTGGAAAGTTTTGCGAGTTGAAGAGTTTTTCTTTGAAGAATAAGAGAGGAGTTAAAAAAGACAATTAGCAGATAAATTTAAAAACCTTAGAACACATCACGTAGAACATATGTCATCATGTGGGCAGTTAGGCCTATCTATACTAGATAATACTGAACTAACTGTTAAATATAGTAATAATAATAAAGAGATATTGTATTAAAACATCGGCACTGGAACTACTAGTTGAATACAATGAGGGAACGCCCGTAATATGTGTCACCGACGAGACGAAGACTGAAAAACGAAAAATAGTTAAAATAGTTAAAGATATGGACTTTTCGACACTAAAGGAGACAAAGGAATACAGACTGAACAACCATACTTCAATAAAACAGCAAAAATGACGACCATGAAAACTGCCACACAACATTCATGAACACTACATGGAACTTACAGTCTTATCGACACACGCTTTCTAGCACAAAAAGTTTGAACAGTAAAGAGAAGAAAGAGCAGCCGCATGTAATTGAGGAAATTGTTCGATTGAACTCTTTCAGTACGTAGGCAGAAAAGGACATTTGGACTAACATGGATCCCAGCACATACGGGAATTTACAAAATGGCAGATAGTTTTGGCTAAACATGCTACCACACACATGCAAATAGAGGTAGATGTAGAATGACGAATGGATGAAGTTAAAGGTATAGCTAGGAAGAAATAGATACCATCTGTCAGGTAAAGTGGGAGGGAACTGAAAGGTTAAGTTCAGTCAGGGATTTCTACCCGCCGATGAGGTGAAAAACCCAAATAAAAGAAACCCCTTTAATACTAAATTGATCAGAGGAAAGTTTGGAGCACTCAAGTTCCCCCCTGACCAGATAGTGTGTGCGACCTGTGATAAAGTGAACTCGGTTGCATACATTGTCCTGGAATGCCTCCGAAAGTAGAATGTTATTCAAACCGGAATTGGGTCATGTTGACCTAGATTTCTCATTTGAAATGTGTTCAGCAAAGCGTTGCCATTTAGGCTGAAACAGCCTAGGGCAGGCTTCTTAAGTTACCTTCCGATATAAAAAGTCATTTAATAGAATAAAAGTGGAATGACTGAGATATATTTACTTGTTCATGTTCACATGATGACTCCCCCCCACCCCCCCCCCACCCCCCCAAAAAAAGCCGAACCTGTAAAGATTTTATTAAATCCTATAAAGGTCCAGCAAATTTCTCGAAATTTGGTGGATTTAAACTTCAGTCTGTGTACATTCATTCTCCAAAGTTTCAGCTACCTTGGTTGCTTTGCGTGAAAGTCAAAGTCTTTCAAAAATATGTTCCAAATGGCATCCTCGGCGTTGGAGGCAAACTTGCATACATCGCGCAAAATTGCCAGTTACTTGAACACATTCCTCTTTAAGGATTTCTCTGATTTTTGCTGTGATGGCTCCTTTCAGTTTATCAATTGTTTGAGGGTTGTTCTCGTACACATTATCCATGAGAAACCCCCCACAGACACAAATCTGGGGGGGCTCGAGTTCGGTGAATGCGGTGCCCACTCAACGTCACACTGCTGGCTGATCAGTCTTTCCTGAAATCACTCTCTCAGCCAAGCTAGGGAGACTTTCATGCAAAGCAACCAAGATATCTGAAACTTAGGATAATGAACGTATACAGACTGAAGTTTAAGTCCCGCAAATTTGTTGTAATTCGAATTTGCTGGACCTTTTTTGGATTCTGTTGGTTTTTTTGTTTTTTTTGTTTTTTTTTTTTGTTTTTTATCACCCTGTATATTCATACTTAAAACAAAGCACACATAATCACAGAGCGATGTGTAATTGTGTAGGCCTATATTTTCATATTATCATCACAGTAAACTAGTTTTAATTTTAGTAGTTTTTAAATAAAAATTTAATCTTTATTTCAAACTGACCCCAGTTATTATTTTAATTATTTCTTGCACTACAGTATCCATACTATTCCAGTCAACAATGGCATTCTGTTGCCTCTTAGCCTATATCTGGGCCATTCAATTAATATGCCCTCCAAATGTTGTAAATTTACACATCAGTTTAATCGTCCCAAGGAATGTCCACACTGATGTTCTATCATTTTCAACACACCTCAAATCAGTCACCTTTAAGCAAAGCCTGTGGGTGAAAGCAAGGTGCAAGATCAGTGGGAGTGGGTAACAGTGACATAACAAGTCAAAGACAAAATATCAAATATGGCAACAACGTAATAATACATACTCTGTGTTGACGCCATTTTTACAAATAAGATCTTATTGCAGAATTACAATGAAAATCTCTTCCAGAAAAAAAACAACTGAATAAACTGTTAACTTAACCCTTTGGTGTCGACAAGAGAAATAATAATATTTGGTTTGACGACTAGGTTTCTTATACTAGTTTGGAAATGAAACAGAGAAAAGTCCCGTCCATACTTGCTATTTACAATTCCCTACCCCTTCCATTGATACAGTGTTTTTCCAAGATCACATAGTTATTATAAAAATCGCAGTCCAGACCTAAGGAAAACTATGTAATAAATGAGTTAAACTGTCAACTTTCCTCATGTAGGTCTTTAATTACGTTATCTTCTATTTAGGCTGCGTCTTTTAGCCACCTTTGGACGGCTATCTCTGCCGCCGCCTCAGAAAGAGTGAGTCAATATAGTGAATATAAACTGATTTACATGACGTAAGAAAATATTTTTAAAAGTGAAAATTAAATGCAAACTGAAATGTATAAGAAATTGATAATAATAACTGAAGAGGAATATAAAAAATGTAAATAAAAACTTTAAAAAAATATTTCTTGAGCTGGACCTATACACGCTAGAAGATCTAAGATATTTATAATCATTTTTTCCCCTTTTGTTTCTTTCACGGTGGATTTGTGACTGTTCCTACAAATCAGGGTTCCCCTCTTGGAATAATGATGTTACAAAATTTCATATTATGAAAACTATTGGACATCTCCTCAAGCTGATAAAATATACATGTAATTACAGATGTCACTAATGTTATATTACTTAAGATTTCTACAACAATATTTACCGGTACGTGTTAGTCGTGTTGAAAGGTATTAGTCAAACCTGTATTGCATGCATAAAGATCCCCGTGTGTGCAAGTAGGATTAACCAACTGCCTGTTTTGAACTGTAGCTGAGATAATTATGCGGGTGATAGACCTCACTCTAGTGAAATGAGACGTTACCTTTCAAGCTACACCGGCTGACAAACGCGTCCTGCATCAGTTTGTCCGCCTCCTTGGTTGAAAGGTTCAGAGTTCAAGTTATTTTAATTTGTCTCGATCGTGCGGAAAAGCGATGTACAGATAGTAAAGACACGAAAATGATACATGGCTCAGGCAGCGTAATAATTATAACAGATCTAGATCTAAAGATCATTACCTTGTGCTCAGTAGTTAATAAGGGACCGGGATGAAAACCGGACACTTTTTACTTTTTCACGAAATTGAAATAATTTCCCTAGTCTGTAGTAAGACACTACAAACTATCACGATGGTGGTCAATTTTAGCTACTACAATCCAAGTAATAAATAACGTAATAATGAAAATACGCATTATTATCAATAAATAGTTACAGGATATTAACATTGAGCTTATTTTTTCCTAGTAGGCCTATCTATATAGCAGTGAGAAAAAGGTGATTCCATCTCATGGCTTGAGAGTAGCATACACAAGCACAGTCTCTTGGAATTCGATCTCTCATCGGCTGAGCTGGTTCTTCATCACAGTTCTCACCTTTGCCCAATCAGAAAAACATTTTAAAAATGCTCTCCTGACACTTACATAATTAACCACAATTTATGTCTTTTATCTGGATTCTGAACATGGTGGAGTTTTCATGTTCGGAATTTACCACCAAAATGTATCATAAATATCTACATTTCCGGGGAAATAGATCCAGAAATAAAATACAGCGTCATTGCATCCCACAATGAGATTGTACTGACTTATTTTGAAGAGTTTACGGTGTCAAGGTCGTCATATGTGATTTCGAACAGTGAAGTTTCAGTAAGATTATCTAAAGTGATGCCTCTTAAAGCAAAGTATCCTGGATGTTTTCAACAATAGTCAATGAGCCCAATGATTTTAAAGGACAAACTAAAGGCAAAAAATGAAGATGTATAAGTATCGACAGGCTAGAGGCTGACTAGATGATGGTTATTTCCAGTGCTTGATATGAACATCCAGTGTTTTCTGGTGTCGTTCATTGTAAATTATACATTCTACTATTTGGAATTCAGTCCGAACACCAGAGTGGCGCATAACTCAACGGTAAAGCAACATCACTCCTATTAAAAACAACAAAAATAAAAAGCTGAAGGAAGCTCATTTGTCTGTCTGTCTGTCTGTCTGTCTGTCTGCCTGAATATCTGCCTGTCTGCCTGGCTGTCTGTCTACTTATGTGTCTGTTTATCTATCTATCTGATCGCCTACTTACATTACGGTCTATCTGGTTTATAATGCTGGAATATCACGCTGTTTGCAGCACCATGTGTTACTTCACTCCTATGTCTGTGTCTGATCGCTCTGTCATGTTATTAAGTAAGTCAATGTATAAGTGATTGAACAAGTGACAAGCTAGCAGCTATTTCTCTCATTCTTTTTTTTTTTTTTTTCCTGTTGCTTTTATTACCACCTAGCTCTGTTGTTATCTAAACTTTCAGCTTGTTGATGTCAAGAATATGCAATCTCTCCCTTGCCGTTTATTGTCATCACTTTGGATCTATATTAATGACTGTACCGGTGCTTTCTGATGTAAATAGTTGTTGTAATTCGCCTCAGTAATTAAGTGCATAGTGGTGTAAAATAGCTGTCAAAACACGTGTCCCAGTCATTTCGTTGATATCATTAATGTCCGAGTCCATTTCCATTATGAGAATCGGAAGTTGTGAAATAAATGATTGCAGATCCAGCAGTCACTCTCGGGATGGTAGGCCTACAATAGGCAAGGTTTGAATGTCGCTTTGAACAATATGATAGAATATTTTTTAGCTCTATGTGCGACGGCATAATGCATGAAATGTATTCATGCTGTAAAGGATCTTGATCTAGGCTGTTTTACTTTGTTATTAATAGCTTAGCCTGTTCTACTTTGTGGCTTGAAATCTGAAATGTAGGGCCAAACCAATGGTTTGTAGGTCTAAGTTCTATTATATCTAAGCCATTTCTATGATTCCTATTCTAGAATGCCATAGTACTTCTCTGCTTCATTATTCTTATCTCTATACTTTGGTAGAAAGACAAAATCTTCAGTATCTGGTTGACATCATCCTGTGCGAAGAATATCATTTATTTCGTATTACTCTTTCTTTCCATCCTATTTTAACGGTATTTGATAATGCAAAACAGTTACACTCTATTATCGTGTCGGTGCCAGATGGCTGAGCTGCGAATTTGAGATCAAAAGTTTAGGATTCGAACACGAATGAGTCCCGACATTTTGTCCTTGGGAGAGACAATTTTTATACACATGTCTGCCTCGATCCAGGTTAAAATGGATATCCTAGTATAGAAAGATAATATCTATAGATTGACAATTATTTGATCGCCTAACATCCAAGTTGCCTTGTGTATTTCAGAGGAAGCTGAGAGCGGATGCGAGTACATGTATTCCCGTTGGATCTGTCGAGGCAATAACAGATTGGAAGCGTCTTGAGTCTGTATTGCACTGGGATAGGCGGTATAAAAAGTTCTCTATTATTATATTATTGTTATTATAATTGTCACCAACATCATTATTATTATTATAAATATCATTATTGCTGTTATTATTATTGTTAATAGTAGTAGTAGTAGTAGCAGTATTAACCATTTTTTTTTTTTAAACTGATAATCATTTCAGTTTCTTCGACAGTGAAAACAAATGCGCACAGTTTATCAGTTGACACATAAATCTCATTTTCGTATCTATTCATTTACATATAAAAACGGTCGGTTCATGCTCAGATTTTACATTATTATGTGTTTGGAATCAGCAGTTTCGTCTTTTTTTGATGCTTATTCAAATCACTACAATGTTCCTGTCAGATTTAGTAATAAAATATGTTATCAATGTTTGTCTATTCTTTTGATTCATATCGGCTCTGGAAACCACTTAATCTTTAAAGTATCTACAGGTATTTTGAACATAAAGATATGCTCTGCACTGCTTCGGAACTTCTTGGTTCCTCACAGAGACCTTTCATTTTTATTATTATTATTAGTAGTAGCATCAGTAATAGTAAAAGTAGTAATAATAGTAGTAAAAATAGTAGTTGTAGTAGTATTTAATAGTAATAATAGTAGTAGTCGTAGTAGTATCCTGTTATATGTGAGCAATATTATGTTTTTAACATTTTATCATCATCATGCCCCCGTAGATTTGTCATCCGTTGGGTCGTCTCGGACACATGACAATAAATCTCCACTCCTCCCGGCTCTCTGCTTTCCTCAATGTGTCCCGCAGCTCCATGGCTGTCCATTCTCGGATGTTGTCCTCCCATCTCTTCTTTTGTATGCCTCTCCTTCGTCCTATCTGCACAGTGCCTTGTAGGATGGTTTTGGCAAGGCTTGAGGAACAACGGGTGACATGGCCATACCATCTCAGCTTGCGTTGTTTGACCAGTGATAGAAGGTCAGTGTAAGGCCCGATTACATTTCTTATGTGTCTTTTCACTTCTTCATTGGTGACATGGTCTTTGTATGAGATGTTTAGCAGTTTACGGAAGCATCTCATCTCAACAGCTCTTATTCTTTTCTCAGTGTCTGCTGTCTATTATTATCAGTATTGTTACCAGATGTGCAATGTTTTTGCTGATCTTGTACACTTATCATTGTCCGCTCCTCCTGACTACGGCCCGACAAAGTACAAATATTTCAATCAACTTAAATTATGCTTTCCTATTTGTTTCTTTGTTTATTTGTTTGACATGCCACAATGCTTGAATATAACATAATATTCTTGTAGAGAGGTAATATTTTTGCGGACGTTAATTTTCCATCCAAAGATACATTTCCCCTACTCCACTGTATAATCATGTTCTTTGTTTAGCTTATTTGTCCTTCCCATTTTCCAGATTTCTTCTTTTGAGAGATCAAACATGGATTACAGGCCCACTGCCAGGAAATTCAAACGTTTTGCCTATTAGTTATCCAACCAACCTCAAAGATTATCCTCTGGCTATCAATGTTTGCACCGTAGCTGGTCATATTCAGATCTATATTTTCATGGTTCAACTCAAAGGGTTTTTTACTGGGCTCCCTTTAAATTGATGTAACAGAACTCGCTTGTTCCATCAGATTATTTTCTTCACGCTAGTACGAAATTTCTCACTGAAGTTAAGTCTCTTCAGAATAGACAGAATGGCCTGCACAATCTAAGCTCTCAAATTAATGTTTTTAGATGCCATGAAGACACAGGCAACCCACGAATCTGCAGCTGATCTGCGTGCCATTTCATGCATGAGCCAGATTATTGACCTTTTTTTTTTTTTTTATAAATCTACTTGTCACCTGCTGCAAAATTCTGAGGCCATTGCTAATGTTTTGTTACGTGTCTTTGCAAATGTCCCTGATCTTCAGTTACTGAAGTCTTCTCGTCTCCTCTCTTTTCTTTATGCAGTAATGCAAATAATTCCCTCATCTTTCGCAAACGCATGGAAATTTTTCACCAGTGCATCCTCAGGAATGGTCAAAAACATTGATGAACAGCTGGGTTATTCCATCTGATCCTAGCCCTGAACTTTTATTAAGTAAAATGTTCAAGTTCATTTACGACTTTTATTAAGTAAAATGTTCAAGTTCATTTACGTAATGTTTGCATCATACAGTTCTGTTTTATTCCTCAGAGTGCATATTATATTTATTGCTGCACTGCAAAATTGTCCAACTCAGGCTCTATTTATCGTTGAATTTGTCTCCACAGTTCGGATGGTTATGAAAAGTTTTGATAGTCTTAAGCGGATTTCTTTGTGAGCTTTTCATTTACTTGTCTCAGTGCATCGATGTTCCTAAGAGAATTTAGGGTCAGGAAAATTTCTGAGTTTTTCTCTTCATCCTCTGCCCATTTTGTCGGATTTTATATGCTCATGTCATTTTAGCAAGCTGTTTCTTTTCCAGATGTCCGAGCTTTTCACATTTCAAAAAAATTGAGTGATGTTTTATTATTCTTATTTTCTGTTGAGTGATGCATATAAGGATAAATGAACACTTAACCTCTAACATCAAAAAAAAAAAAAAAGAGTAAAAGAACGGTGCACTAAACATAATCAAGGAATATTGTCACAGATATACTGAAAAATAATAGCACGAGAAGCAGTTTATATACATAAGACTCACGAAATAAATCGCCCAAAAACTGAAACAGTCGACCTGGACAGCAGTTAAACGACTTATGATATCAGCTGATCTTCAAACATAATTATTATGTCTTCTACACGTTCAGAATTCGTTCTCTAGTGACGGAGCAAAGACATTCACAGGACTGAAGAGCCAGTTATTAGTTTCAGAAAAAGACTTAAATGAGAAACTGCTAACAAATGAACGTGCAGTGTCGACAAAGTCAGAACGTAGTCTACAAAGCAACTACTTTGAAATAAAATTTGTTTCAAAATTATACGTAGGCCTTCACAGACTCGAGCATGCTTCATTCAACCACTCGAAAGAAAATAAGTATGTTTGTATTTAATTTAGAGACTGATATGATTAATATACATGACACTTTGATTATAGGCTTGTTCTTTAAATCCACCAGTTTTAATTATCATTATTTTTTTTTACTGTTATTTTTACTAGTCCAACAGTTGGGAAAGAATGTCGGGAAATATAAGCAAATCAGCATTAATTATAGAGAACGAATAAAACTATGACAGGAAACCACGGTCATCTTTTGTCCTGTATTATGTGACCCTAGGTAGACGTATATAAACATCTAGGGTCATATGTACTTGTGGAACTTGAAGAGATAAAAAGTCCGTTTTTGGTAGCATTTCGAGTTGGACGTCCTCTCTTTATGCTGCAACAAAAACTGTTGGGAGCTCTAGAAAACGAGTACAGATATACTGTGATCAGATGTATCATTGTCGAGATAGAAGATAGTCTTAAAACGGATAGCGCTGGTAGACCTATAAAAGCATCTTTGTGGCATGTATCTCTGGAACGTAAAGAGATAGAAAGCCAATAAGGTATTACTTAAAGGTTGACATACCTTCTCTGTGAAGCAACAAAAAGCGTGAGGAGGGGGAGGGAGCGGTGGGGAGGGGGGGAGCTTTGCCTATTGGGTTTAGGTATGCTATGAACTAATGCATCAATGTTGAGAAAGGAAATAGTCTTAAAACGGACAGCGCTAAGTAGATCTATACTAACATCTTCTATCGCAAGTATCTCTGGAACTTAAAGAGATAGAAAGTCCGTTTGTACCATTTCAAGCTGACATGCTTTCTTTGTGATGCGCTAAAAGCTGCTGGGGGTTCTAACAATTGAAAAAGATATACCATGAACAAATATATCAATGTCGAGAAAGAAGATAGTCATATAAAGGATAGCGCTCAGATAGACGTATGAAAGCATCTTTGGTCGCATTTATCTCTGCAACGTAAAGAGATAAAAAGTCCATTTTCTTACCATTTACAGTTTCACATCTCCTCTCCGTAAGGCAACAAAAAGTGTTGAGAGTTTCGGCCATCGAGTATAGATATATTATGAACAAATATATCAATATCGAGAAAGAGGATAGTCCTAGGTAGACGTATGAGAGCATCTTTCGTTGCCTGAATGTCTGGAACTTGAAGAGATAGAAAGTCCATCTTGGTATCATTCAAATTTTGATGTCTCCTCTCGCTGATGCAGCTAAAAAAATCTTTGGGACTCTAGATATTCAGGATCGATTTAAGGGACTAAATGTATCAATGTCTTAAAACGTATAGCGTTAAGTATCGGTATGTGAACATTTTTCGTCGCATATATCTTTGGAACATAAAGAGATAGAAAGTCCATTTGGGCAACATTTAAAGCTTAACATCTCTTCTCTGTGAAGCAACAAAAAATCTTGGGAACTCTAACTATCGAGTATAGATATGCTATGAAGAAATCCGTCAATGTCAAGAAAGGAGATAGTATAAAACGGATAGAGCTACGAAGCCGTACGAGAGTGGGGGACGCAGTGGCTCTGTGGTTTGGCGTCTGCTCACGGAGAAAACGGGCAGGGATCGACTCGTGGGTCCTGCATCGGGGGATGGAAGGTCACGAAGATCGAAAACCGGCATTTTTTTCAATGACTCAACGGTCCCCTGGCTTCCAGTGGGTAGGGAAGCCCGACGTCTAGCCTTCTCGGATAAG
>JBCEWB010618486.1:5257-17901 GCA_039654565.1 Peronia peronii
TTCTTAAAAGGTGTTTTGGATCGTAATGGCCAAAACCTTTCACGCCAGAGTTCCTCACTGATTGTTCTGCTTACTTTTTCCATATTGTCAGCAGCTAGAAGCCAAACGTCGATTCTGGTACTGAAATACCGTGCAGGGATATCAATGTGTTTGTATGAAGAAGTAGTACAGCACACCTTTTGTCCCGTTTTTCCATGTCGTACTTATCACTGCAGTCAGAGGTGATGTGAAAACTGGACTTTCCTTATTACAAAGATTAAAAAAAAAAGAAGAAGAAGAAGAAGTCGATGACAACCAGGTTACGATATATTTACGCCTTTCAACTTCCTGATAGCTTAAGAATCTTTCCCATAAAAACAGTAAATTTGACAGTCTAGTTTACGTTGTCGCTGATGTAACAGTCAAAATAGTTAATGTAAATTTATCAGAAGTGTAGTGGTAACAGCTTTGGTTGTCGAAGAGTTAAGCTCATTTAGTTGTATGAATCTGACCATTGTACTACATCTGTATTTATATGGGGGGTGGGGGGAGGGGAGGGGGGACTGTGTAGTTTGATCTACTGTGCTTATGGGGAGGGGTATCTGATCAATGGTAGTAAAGATGTACAATAACAGTAATAATAATAATATTAATAATATTAATAATAAGAGGGACGAGCAAGGGTAGGTCATTTTAGAGGGCAAGAGGAGAAAGGGGCGGTAAGAAAGAGAGGTCTTTGGTTAATATGGTAAATCTAAAGGGGGGGGGGGGGGGGCTTTGGTGAGTCAGTAAAGAAAGTGGGTAGGGTCAATGAAAAGACGTCGGTGAGTCAGCCTAGACGATCAAAGAAAGTGAAGTACAGAGTAGTATAGAAGGGCAAAGGTTATGTAGTGATCGATAAAGATTAAAAAAAAAAAACGGTACTCAGCTAAAAACTATTTCTGAAAGAGAGAACACAAAGGGGAGGGGAGGGGGGGGGGCTGGGGTAAGTTGGCACAAATGAAATCCATTACTAGGTGCGTGAGTCAGTCTATAAAATAAAAGAAAAAGATGGAAGAAGCTGTCTACAAAGAAATTATCAGAATAGTTGATAAAGAGTGGAGGTAGCTGGGTATGGGCGATGTCTTTCAAAGATATCACCAGAGAAAAATGATGACAGTAAGAAAACAACAAACATTAGTAGGTGCACACACTCTACTATTTTCCTAAAGAAGAAGTCTGGGGCTTCAGGAATTAGGAGAGCTTTCAGTACGAAATGATAATCTTATAGGAAGATCCTTTGCTCTGAAACAGATTTGATTTGACACTAGATGAACGTCTACTATCATCCAACTCGTGGTCATTGACTGAATCATTTTCTGGAGCACGTATCACAGGCCTCTAAGCAATTCGATACTAAGGCAAATTTGCTATTGTATTCCATGATTAACTGCTCCTCATCACACATCTCAAGTATTGCTGTCAAAAGATACATGACCTCGCCCCCTGTCGTCCCCTGTCTTTCTGGATGCCATCCTAGGGCCTGTCTAGTGGTAGATTTAATGAGCCATTTTGACCGTTAGTCAAATTACTTACCTTTGCCAGGTGCAGTAATTACAACACTAGCAATGCAAAGAAAGGAAAACAGCGACGATCAAGATAACATTCTGAAAACTTCACCCATAGTATATGAAATGTTTTTGTCTCGTCAACTTATTTTTTGTCCACATTTGTTTTCTTTGCTTTAGTTTTGTTTCGTATTTCAAACAACAGGAGCAAACTTGAATTTTTCCTTTTTTATAATGGTTATACTTCTTCTGCTTAACAAAGAGATATAATTTAACTGGCTGAAAACAATGGCTCATTAATTGTCCAGTGTATTGCGTATCCACTGTCATCTTCTCCTCCCTCCGTTCATAGGTAAATGAAAAACAGTCCTATCCTCTTCTACAATTATTCCTTCACATGGAAAGTGTAAAGATTTTTAAATTTTCTCCCTTTTTAGATTGATTTTAACCAGCCTAGCAACTATATCGCATAATGTCATTGTGGACAGAAGGCAACTAAATTAAGTTTATGAAAACTGCAGACAACATCTAACCAGAGACAAAAGTAAAGACACAAGTACTCTACTAAACTTTTAAACTGCGGAAAGTGACGAAGAAACGATTGCCAAATGCATTTCCATATGGCTGTTTCATTATCTAAATTTATTACAGGACATCCTTTTACGTCTACAGTCTATTCAATCCTCCCAGAAACATATATCTGGTGACATATAGACATGAAGATAGCATTAGCAAAACCACTTGCACAAATACTATAAATGGAAATCAAAATGCTTTACCACTTATAAAAATATTGGTAGTTATGAAATATAATTTATATTGTCCATAAGTTCAGCGAGTATGTATACAAATTTAACAATTTCTATTTACCTTTTGGTCTGCGACGAGTAAAACTCCGCTTTAGTGTTACTTTCTCTGCTCCAGAGCAAACGAATGAACTCGTTCTTATATACTATAAAACTGTTACTGTTACTGGATGACCAAACATGTCTGTTACACCATAGAAAACAGCCATTCGTGGGGACCAGGGATGTACAATAGAATTTTCTACTCGAGTAAGTCAACGGCCATTCACAGAAGAAGAACCCAGAGCGTTATCTTTGTCTCAGGGTTAAGAGATGAAGGTTTTTTGAACTCGTAAAATAAACAGAGTGGGGGTGGCCTTTAGTTCAGAGCTGCCTATGACCAAAACAAGAGGATTTTTCGGTGTTCCTCTCGACCGAATTTCAGAGTTATATATGGACAGTGCGAGAAGAGGTGACGAGTGGGTGGTGGTAGGGAGGAGAATTTGACAGTGCAGAAAGAAAGAGAGAAAGAAGCTGGAAGGGGAGATGGAGAGAATCAGACTTGAACAGCGAAAGAATGAAGGAGACGAGAGAGAGAGAGAGAGAAAGAGAGAGAGGCTGGGAGAGCGGGACGAGAATACAATACAGAGAGAGAAAGCGTCACAGAGAAAAGGCGTTTTGCATTCAACACATCGTTTTCGTGGACTTGAACTCTCTGTCAAAAGGCATTTCTGTGGACTAAAGAGTCTTGTTAAACTTTGGCCGTGGATTTCAGGTAAACAGTATTTCCGTGAACTATTTATGCCAATCTGTCAAATAGCGTTTTCATTGACAACACGGATATCTTAATAATAAATAGGGTTTACATGGACTATCAGTTATAGAACTGTAACAGCGGCTTCCGTATAGAAATCTCCTTCTTGCTAAAGCGAAATAAACAAATATCCACCTCCTATCTTGATTTGGTGACAATCGACACGGATTCAGACAGTAAAACAAAACTGTTGGTGTAAGATCGCCGTCAAATTACTAAAGGAATAATAGTAACAACAACAACATCAATAATGACAATAACAACGACAAAGAATCAGGTTTTTTTTGTTTTTTTTTTCGTAGAATGAACTCCGAATAGAGCAACATTCTAAACATGAAATGATATAGGGTCATACTGACAAAAACTGCTGGGTCAAAGGACACCTTGACACAGACTCACCTTGATAGCTTTCCGTAAGATCAGATAATCGCAGTCATCCATGATTGTGTACTTCCTCTAGCTCTGTATTTATGTTGTTGTTGGTATAGATGATGTGATGGATATTTTCCGTTACTATCTATCTCTGTTCAAAGGCACGTCAGACACTATGATAATGTATCCACTCATATCGTAAGTGCAGTCCTAATCTTCAAGCATTGGCATGTACATGCAGTTGAAATTGAAATGTACAGGACTTTATGGTAGCTCCCTCATAGTCAGCAGACCCTTTTTTTTTAAATTAATGCAACTATAATCACGTATGGGAACTACAGTTACAAGAAACGACAAAATTCACTGAAACTTTCTTGAAAATCGATAGGGACGTTTCCCAGTCCAGTACAGTGTCAGTCTCTATTCCATATACAAAGGGTTTATCACTTTGATCCGTCCCCATTGAGTGAGCTTTTAGCATACAATATGTATTTTGCGCTGCCTAAAGTACAATTGGCACAGAGGAAAAAAAAAGCCCGTCTACAATATTAATTTCATCACATGTGTTATATCATTTACATGTATTTCACTTCTAGGCGCCAAAAGATCGAATAACTTTGTCCTGTTTCTAAAGACTGGGGGAAAATTACTTATGTTTCAAGTCATTATCAGATTTAGCCGACACTACTTGGCTTCAGAGCCTCTCTGGGAATAATAAAAGTAATAGTCCTATTGTTCCCAGAGGAATACCAGGGATGCCAGCAAGTTTTTCCAGACAGGAATAGTCCTACATGTATCATATAGAAATATAGGTAGTTGTTCGTAAGTACTTTTACTTCAGCTTTATAGCGAGTGGGATAACAGGTATTGTAAGACAAAGAAATGTGAAAAAGTGTGAATTTTAAAAAGTGTGAATCTGTTTATTCTGTTCGAAAATGATATCACGATTTTTTTGTCTTCAAAGAACTTTTAAAAATTAAGATACAACAACTTGGAAATTTCCCTTTTTCGTTCCTGGGTTTTTTGTTTTTTTCCATCTCTCCATTTCTGTCATATCTTTTCTTTCTTCTAAGCATTTCTTGCTTTCTGTACATTTGGTTGCCAGTAAGTAAGACAGACTGCACAGCTACCAGTAAGCCTATTATTCAAAGCTCCATAGAACGGCAAGTCAGGACCAAGCCTGTAGTGGGAATGTAGACATGTATCAAATGCCGAGCGAAACAACAAGTATTGACAACTCAGGGAAATGTCAGGACCTACTATAATTCTTTGCTGCATGCCAAGATATTTGAACACATTCAGAAACCAACAAAGACCATCATGTGAATCCAGAGCATAGATCAAAGATGTTATCTAGATCTATATCAGCTACGCACACGAACACATTGTTCAATGTTGTAAGCGATATGACAACGGCATAATACTTTTTGTTGTTGTGTTTTATTCTACGTCAGCGCACCGGGCAGGACACAATGCAAAGCTCAAAAACTGATTCACAACTGTAATGCCACCTATACATGAATGGTTATAGACTAAGTCACCAAAGAAGGCTAATCAGTTGTGTTACTATCTGTCCATTCAACAACTGTCTCTACAGTTATTCTGTCCAATATTCCGTCTTGTTGCAGAATTACCATGTACCAAATACACACACTTTGACATAAATTGAGGTACAAATTTCAAATTAAATATAACTGACAGCAGTTTTGCAAAATCCTAGGAGAAATACGTGTAGTTCATAAACACGTTAATTCATCAACTCTATCACATGCATGAACACCTCAAACAATATGACACACATATACATATAGCAAGAACGTTCCACGGTGTTTCTGGAGGTTCACAGCCCGAGTGCAGTGACGATCTTTGAGTGCAAACTTTCGGCCACAGTGCAAGGAACACGTGGGCCTAAACCTCTTACCACGCAATCTGATTTCACGCAACAACAGACAGCAGCTGTTTTCCTCTCTTGTCAAACCTGGTATGTGACACACTTTTCAACAAAAATTCCAATTTCTGATAGAAAACAGACAATCAGAAAGACAAAAGAACTGATTGTTTTTTAAGACTACAAAACACTTAAAATAATGTATTGTCTGCAATGGCGTCATAATGACAATACGGTTACTGTTTTCTTTGCGCCTTTCAACCTCCAGCGGGGTTGTTATCTCGGTAGTGATTGTTTCCTGTTCCTGCAGTACCTGTCGTGAATGATTCTACCCATGTTTGACGAGTATGGTCTATTGCAGCACAGCATCTGCAGGTAGCCGCTTTGATAGGACTCTTCGCGCTTTATTGTTTTTGCACTCTTTCTCATCTCTTCTAAAACGTGCACATTTGCACTTACGAGGTTTGATGTGGGTGTCTTTTTTACAAAACACTACCGGTACTACGCTACAACAACTCTTTGATGTCACACACACACTGTGTACAGTTACAAGTGCCAACGTTTTTCGCTGTTGATTTTGCTCCAGGTAGGCTGGCAGGCTGCAGGAACTTGAGTAATCAACCTGCTATTATGCAAAGCGCACTCTGTAATATTATGGATTCTACTGGACTCTCAAGTACGCAGTAATAGCTTTATTGCAATGGCCTCTGGTCTCATAACACACTTCTTACACGTCAAACATAAGACTAATGGCCCCAGTTTTTGTGTGTAACAAACCCAGTGGCTACAGATCCCAGGCTTCAAGTATACGTATAACCGTTTCATTGTGATGGCGGCTCATAAAAGTTTTGTTATTGGAACGGGATAACAGTTACATACGTCGCTTACATGCGTCAAGTACAAGATTACCAGGAACATTTCGTGACATTCCGTGTAAATTATTGTGATTAAAGATCTTATAACTCAAGCAGGCTATACTGTTAGGATCACAGACCCCATGTGTCAAGTACACTGCTATGATAACCAATCCTATGCTTGAAATACAAAGTTATGAAAATATTACTATGTTATGCCTTAGTAACACTGTTAGGACTATAGATCTTGAGCCTAAAGTTCACAGCTTGTCTCATAGCTTTATATCTCAGCTATAGTGCTATGCTTATAAATGGTATACCTTAGGTGCTCTGTTATGATTATAGATTTTACACCTAAAGTAGACTTACAGTTTCACTTTCACAGAAGCTGCATTTCAATGTCAATTTTACGGATGATAACAATCAATTGTGGTTCGTTTACTTGAGGTGCACACTAAAACCAAAGTCTCTTTGATAAAAATATTGAAATAACAACAGATTTCATAACTCATAAAAATATCAGACTTCCGCTTGCAAAATTCTTAGTGCACCACCACAACCCCACAATTAAATCCACAGTTTAAGGACAAAGCAATAATTGAAGTTCAAAGACATACGTAGGCAGAAGTTATAATAATTCAGATTGATTCTCTCAAACGTATGAGGTTCATCCTATCCATTCCTCGGTTTGGCTTCTTCAAGAGTTGATATCTGTAAGATGAAGTATTCATTATCGACTCTACTTGAGTGCATGCAGGATGATCACACTAACCACCTTAAAGAGAAGTTTGCTAGTTTCTAGCACATGCGATTAATGACGAGTCCCGTTTCTCGATCTAGCCTTGGTTGCTACGTCATTAAGCACTCATAAATAAAGCACCACTATTATCATACTCTAAATATTAGACTATGGCTTCATATCCTTTGCTATTGGTATATTGATATGGAACAAAAATACAATCCTTAACAGTCCAGAACAAAATTATAGTTCAGAGAAGTAAGAACTGCTGAACCATCAGAACATGTCAATGCCTGTCACTCCTCTCCTTGTGCGCTACAACAGTGTGACAAAGGTAAAAACCACCTACAAACCGATGCCACAAAACAAACAAACAAACAACAACAACAACAACAACAAAAATCGCTCTGACTGAAAGCTAAGTAATCAGTACAACACGTCTGTGTGAAGCTAAGTCTACATGCAGTATGTTTTGTCCAACTGCCATTTTTTTTCTTATTTGTTTGAAATCGAATGTGTGTTTCCATAAACTGATCATGTCTCTATGTCAACTTACATCATAACCACTTCTGTAAAAAAAAAACAAAACAATTTAGCAACTTTCGCGAAATACTCCGATATAACATTCCACTGGTCCTTCAAATGGATATGTACCCGTACATCAAGGCTAACCACGTGAATATCTTCCTGCCAGACAGACTGACACACTGTGCTATATATACAAGGTAGCTCGTCCGTATCCTGCAGGCACAAAGCACTGGCTGAATAGTCTCTTAGGAAACTTTTGATCGATTGAACAGGCTAAATGTTTACATAGCAAAACCACTATCTTAACGGGCGGACGTCTATTCATTGCGTTTCCGGTCCTGCAGTGCACATTTGCTCGAGTCCATTTAGTGCAACTAGAGCTAGAAGGGAAGTCAATTTTTGGAGGTGATAGATCAAAACAGGGATTCGTTGATAATCGTACCACTTTATAAACACTAGGAAATCATTCGTTATAGATGGTAATGTATATCTGTCGCACACTTTGGACCCTGCGTACATTCAGGTATGGTCAGCAGTGGCCCTGATCATTTAGAAGTCAAATAGATCTAGTGGAAGACACACAGACGACAAAAAGTCACTGTCTTTACATACTGGTGGATTTTCAGTTACCTATCCTCATTATGTATTCACCTAACTACAGTCTATACTGGTACTGGACAGCTGCTGGTGCCTACATCAGTAATTTGAAGGTTACAGATCGATTGATGAACATATCTCAGGACAACCTTTAACTAAATCGTACATAAGTCAGTAGCTGGCAGCCAATAGACAGATGAGTGCACATTCTTCAAGGAGGTCATAAATGGTTCTCAATCACATAAACACCTGATACACTGAGATTCAGGATCGAAAGACTGGACGTTGATATTAGAAAGAGGAACGAACACAGCAAAATCACTATTTTGAATGGTGGGTCGCACTATTCTTCAGTATGCTTTTCGCTCACACCAAGTCAGAGCTGAAACTCAATCATACAGATGACTGGGACATTGAGATCAAGAATTCAGAATTCTGTTATAATCATCTTCACGCACATATCTCACCAGCATCTCATATTATACCAGCGCATATATATATAAATGTTTGACTCAGAATAGTCCGTGATCAGAAGACACAGGACTCGAAAAACGAGAACACTTGCATAGATGTCTAATAAAGCAAACTCACTATCTAAGCAGCTGATTATGTGTACTGCACGGGGCCTCGAAACACACGGCATAATGCACTAGCTACAAACTAGAACTCAAACATTCAGATGCTTATAATGTGAAGGCACGAGCTTCGTAATACGGCCTGGATTGTTAATATTTGTAAAGATTCCAAACACAGGAAAATCACTATCTGAACAGTTGGATATATCTGTATATCGACTTGTACACTGCAAACTAGAGCTCGCCCATTTAGAAGGCGATGATCTGTAGAATAAAGATGCAATATCAGAGAACGGAGAATGCTAGACTAAGACAAGCATAGACTTCAGCACAGGGACCGGAAATCACTGTCTTGACAACTTTCCCCTCAAAGCACAACGACCGAAATGCTCTCAGGACAGAAACCTGATCACAAAAAAGCCACATAATTTAAGTTCATGATAAAGAAACGTCGATTTTAATAACCCCGCAGGCTTCAAACCGTGTAAAATCACTCTCTTAACGTACTGGGATGCATTCATCATGCCATTCTCCGAAGCACATCCACTGAAGGGCGCTAAAAACTGGCAAGTCTTCCACAGAAAAGCCAGTTATTTGAAAGTGTTGGTCGAAAATGGAAGGTTGTCAGCAATCGTGGCCCAGTATATAACAAACATAATTCAGAACGCAGTCTACGGATTGACTCTCGCAATGAATAGCAGTCGACATTATAACTGGTCCTGGGAAAGGAGAAAGGTCTGAATTCCTCACAGCGGTTCTCGTGATGTGTTACGTATAGGGAACACTCTTGAACTGGCACACTGTGAGAAGGCAACACAATGGTTTTCAAAGTGTGCGCATTTGCGTGTGTATATGCGTGCGTGCGTGTTTGTGTTTGTGTTTTCAGGGCCAGTCAGCAGGTAAAAGCTATATGGTCCCAAACATAACACATACGATAATAATCAATTACAGCAAATTTTAATAACTGTGTTTATCAGGTTAATCAGTATTAAACAAAATGATGCATACTATATGATATTTGATATTTCAAGGGTTTAATGCAGCGGTTTCTGAAATATGCACTCCCTCGGTATGACAATGAAATTTGCGGTTTCACTTTAATGAGCAAAGATCTTTCAGCGAAAAATTAAGCGATTCATGTCCCACAGACAGGCTGATGTGGGTGTCTTTGTTTTTCAGTTTGCAATGACTAGTCATGCACAATTAGAATAAAGGCTCACTGTATTCTGATCATCCAGGATCACTTGTGTTTGCCACTCGTCAGAAAGTAGACTTTGGCATGTGCATTTCCAACGGGCTCACTACAGCTGGTTTCATGGAAAGATATGCTAGGAGAGATTTCGAAATCCGTTCATTTACTCCTATACGCCCCGTTCTGATGAAGACCACAGAAGCTGCCATGTTTTCTAAACATTTCAGCGGTTGCTGCGAACTAATTTTGCTATAGGTGAGAGAATAAAATATTAAAGCGTGTTTTTTAAAAATTATTTATTATTATTTATTTATTTATTTATTTATTTATTTTTATCCTGTATAATTTTTACATACCACTGAAAAAACTGTGCTCTGGCACTGTCGTCACGATATATGTGACAAACAACAAGATTATAACATCTCTTGAATTAAAGACGGCAAGATGTCTTAACTTTCTAGATTAGCAATCTTAAGAGATTTGTCTTTTATCCCAGATATCTTCATCCAACAAATAAGCTCAAGTAATGAAATTTCCACTTTCAAATAATGACTTTTAATTTATGTCTCCCGACCAGTCGAAATGAGACGTAGATTGCTGGGCTAGAACCGAGAAATCAGGCTTTAAATGTGATGAGGGGGGTCAGATATTGATTTTTTTGTTGTTGTTATTGCACAAAATCGAAAGTGTATTCATTTCTAAACAAGACAGTATCGGTCTTACCCTCGATTTAGAAATATTACTTCATTAAAATGGGCTTTTTTTTTTTTTTTTTGTGAGGTAGGCATGTAGATTTATGCGTTCAACCGTTCCTTTAAACTCGTTTTTCTCGGAATTTGTCTCTTAAAACTACCATATCTCTGGTTAGAGCAAAACTAGCTCTTAACTGTTTTCACCATCTGAAAGGGTATGAAATAAGTTTTCACGTGATACCAAAAACCCCATATGGTGAAAAATCGACATACGTCTCATTTTGACTGTGTGAGAGACAATTATGGTATGAAGAGGAAAGTGTATTCGAAGCCGTGATTTCGGATTACACGCAATGAGTCTATAGAACAATCCGGCCTACTGTCGTAACTCGAATAGAGCTGCAAACCATGACTAGACAAAATGTGTTTCGTGATCATGGGATTTCTAGGTATGGCACTGACAGCGAGTGTGACAGGCATGTGAACAAGTTCAGAGAACCTAAAACACACAATCTGGTCAGCCGGTACAGTGAATATCCACAGGGAAATGATTGGAAGTGGTAATGGATATCAGGCCACTTAGCAGGTACACAGATAGAAAGAGACCTATAGAGTGGCGATCTGAGGGACATATTTACTGAACGATTACTTGACGGACATAGAGAGAGAAAGACAGGCAGTCAGGTGGAGAGACAGATAGAAAGACAAATATAATGATGTGCTCGATGGATAGATGGATGGATAGATGAATGGATGGATGAAGGGATGGATGGATGGATGGATACATGGAAGGACAGACGCACGGACAAATGGACAGATAGTTAGATGGAAACACAGATGTATAGATACATGAACACACAGACATATACATATTATTATATATTATACGAACACATAGATCATATATTACGTATACACATAGATATATAGAATGATGGATAAGCAGATAAACGGACAGACTGGATGTCAGTTTTTCCCTTAACATTCTTCATATTACTGCGATAAAAGGATTCTTTTGTAATTCACGGATTTATTTGAAGACATCCGAATCCAAATTAATCTGATTCCCCTTAGCCATGAGTTCCCCAAGGAAGCAAGAATGTGAGAACCTTTGATCGAGTCAAATAAAACACTGCAATGAATGCCATCCTATATATAAAGATTTTGAAAAGGCCTATCTTGCCAAGCGATAAATTTATCCACGGATAAAGAACATGGAAGAAAGGCAGTTCCTGCTGAATAGTCCCTGCGGTGAGAAACAGAAGAAAAGAAGAGTAGTGTGGAGAGAATCAGTGTTTAATAAACATGGGCTGAAAACCACTGCAGAAGACGGTCAGGTATACAAATAAACTGCTCGGCTAGTCTTTGTGAAATGCATTGGAATGAATAAGCTCTACTTGGAAGAATGACAAGGGATCTGACAGAGCCAGACATGGAAGAAAGATTTTTTAAAAATAATTTTGATTTCTTCCTCTCTCTCGCTCGTTCTTTCTCTCTCTTCCCTTTTCTCTTGCTCTATGTCTCTCCTTCTTCTCTCTCTCTCTCTGTCTGTCTGTCTCTCTCTCTCGCTCTCCCGTGTCTTCTCTCTTTCCCTCTTTGACAATGTGTGGACAAAGTGTACAACACAAAAGGTCGCGAGATACAACTGAGACAAAGTAAGAGACAGAGAAAACAAGAGTATAAATGGTGTCAGAAAGAAGGTGACATTGTCACAAAACTCGGTGACACAAAACAGAGAGACTCAAAGCTGTTGTAAAACATTGATTTCAAAGGACAGACAGAGAAGGAAAAAAATTAAGAGAGAAAGAAAGAAAAAAGAAGAGACATAAAGACACAAAAGAAGAAGAAAAAGAAAAACAGTAAGACAGAGAGAAAAAAGAGAGAAAGAAAGAAAGAAAAAAGAAAAGCAGAAAAAGACAAAAATAGAAAGGAAGAAAGAAAGAGAAATATAGATAGATAGATAGATAGATAGATAGATAGATAGATAGAAAGATAGATAGATAGATGGACGGACGGACGGACGGACGGACGGACGGACGGACGGACGGACAGACAGACAGACAGACAGACAGACAGACAGAC
>JBCEWB010618708.1:0-17900 GCA_039654565.1 Peronia peronii
CACACACGTTCGCCACAGAGCTTCGATGTCATCACGTGTGTAGGTAGAGGATAAGTCGCCAGACTCGGTAAAACAGCAATAATTTCTTTGTTTGTCCAGCTGGACATGAGTTTGCTGTAACCAGTGCAGGAACTTCCAATGTGAGCAGTCACAGGAGAGAACATTGCCCTCGAGCAGGAGAGAAAAACCGGGAACCGCCATCGCATGAGCATCAAGAGAATGCATCTCTTCATCTGTGAAGTGAATAATGGAGTTCCATCTCATATCTAAATAGCAGATGTCTGGCACATTCTCAAGAGCTATAGGAATCGACTTAAATCGGTTGTTGGAGAGGCTGAGAGTCCGCAGATCTGTGTTAGTCTGAAAAGTGCCGGCCGCCAACATGTTCAGTGAGTTGTCTGACAGGTCTAGATGACGTAGGTTGGGGAGTTTCTGGAAGTCTAGCAATGTGCTCTTGCATCGTCTGGCTGTTCAGCATTGTTCGTTTCATGCCCAGTTGTTCCAGACTGGGGAAAATGTCAAAGAAGGTGGGTGAAATGACAGAACAGTTATTGAAAGATATGTCGAGCAGTTTCAGATTGCAAAAACCTCTGTACACACCGATGAATTCGTGCAGGCCATTGTCGGAGAAATACAGCTCTCTCAGAATATATGCTCCCCTAATCAGACAATTTTCATTGAAAGCTAGTAAATTATTTGACATGCTCTCGGCATGTAACACCTCCAGTGTTTCTGGTAGCCACACAGTAATATATGTTTTGGCCATAAACTTACTCTTGTTCCATGTATCCAGTATATTGTCACTTTTGCTGTTACCACTTGGAATCAATTCAAAGCCATTGCCATCATTGCTCCCAGTGTGTCTTGAAACAGTTTCACCCGAGCTCTGACCAATGTTCACATCATAGGGTGGTGAATTCTGAATCGTGCTATCATTCATATTCCCATGCTCCTCTACTAACCCAACTTTTAAAGAAACATTTGCATTATGATGTGTGGCTGTCTCATTTCCTAAGGACTTGAACTGATCCTCTTCCAAATAGCTATTTTGCCGTGACAGAGAATAAACATCTGATTTGTTCTCTGATGCATAGTCATAACTATCTGACGAACAAGCATGCCCAGTCGTGATAATCCTTTGCTGAAAACAGTGCTATTTTCCTGCGATCGGATACAACCTGTTGGAAGTGATGATCTGTTTGACTTGTAGAGGCATTACTACACATAAACATCTCTCATATAAACAAAATGATGCACAACTTATACTGACGAAAGACGTGTGAGACCAGCCACTACCAGGTATGAGCTCACCCGCAGGACGAACAGCGATCCTGAGAAAGGTTTCAAACACACGACAATCCGCGCCAATAGCACTAGGCCTACCAGATCGGAGCATGCCAGTGCAAAGAAACTGGTATTTATAGTCTTAGTTAAACCCAGCTTACTAAATATGGTAAGGTTGATGATATTGATAATAATGCCAAAGAGACAAAAAGGTCCAGTTAATGCTAAGTAATTGATGATTTTGAATGTTCACCTGGTGTCGTCACTAATAGGGGCAAATGGGTCTTTCAAACCATGTACAGCAGAAGTATTATTGAACAGAAGACTCGTCTTTGTGATATTGAGATTCGATTTTCTGTTAGTTATGGCTCCCCGTTAATCCAGATTAAAGTTCTTTCCTCTAGAAAGTGCTTAAGAATCTGTTATGGGACTTACTTATTTTCCTTGGCCAAGAGTTATGTCCCTTGGCAGCCAAGAGTTGCTTCCCTTAGAGAAAATGTTCATTTTATGATTATTGTAATTATTTATGTTAATCATCAACGTAGGTCCTGTCAAAGATATTGAGTTATCGCATGTCTATGCCCATGTCCTGAAATAATGTAATATTGATGTTCAGAATTAATATGATCATGTTTGTGGCTCTATGTACACCCATAATTAAGTGCAATGTCTGTATCCTGATGCTCGAATAGTTTCAGTGCTATAAATGGAGTTAACTAGTACACTATGTGTTTTCTGTGTGATCATTCTATGATTAGTGAATGGTCGATGATTCACAACATATAAGGACACAACAGAATCTGATGAGGCGTGTGCAGGTTGTTGAATCTTGCGGTGGCACTCATTAGTCTTTGCTGATTCTTGAGATAGACATTTTAATGTTTTGTATGTGGACAATCACCAGAGGGCATTGTTGTATGTCTGAAAGAACTCGGCTCCATTCTTTTGTCTACCAATCCTCTTTTCACAAATGGAGAAGGGCAGAATGACGCAGATTCTCAAGTTGTTGATGAGCCATGACACATAAGGCCTGGGTGTCACAAGTCCTTTCATTATCTTTTTAAACAATGACACAAGTGAAGTACACAGAATGATGACGATATTAACTATGCCGCGCCTTGCTCAGTTTCTACATGTATCTTGCATCACAGTGCCATGCACAGCTCAATTCTTTACAATAAAATAACATGCGAGATAATAAAAAAAAAAAGGATCACAATTGTTTGGATGGTGGTGGAGTGAATGAAGTAGAATTGTTTTATCTAAGTGAAAAAGCAGTCATCCAATGAAAAGATTCTTCAGTAGCAAATATTGGTCCAACACAGTGCATAATGTGTTGAAATCTTATGCACAGTTCATATTGCCGTTATAAAGATTAAACCTGCTATATAGTTCCCAACTGTTTTTACATAACAGTTAAAATAATTGACAAAATAAAGATTGGAAGGAAAGAAAAATATCACCAACAATATTAACACATTCATAATGATTCAGTCTGTTTGCAACGATGAGGTGCAGATTTCACCGCAATTTATTAAAATGTACAACTGCAAAACTGCCTTCTATATGATAATCTCGACTTGTTTTATGCTTAAGTGTACAAAACTGACATCGTTGTGAAGGATTCGCGTGAGCACCTACAGCAGAAAAAAATCATGAAAAAAAAAGTAAACAGATGTCATGCCATCTACTGGGTCCAATTTAGAGAAATCATTGCCTCAGGCAAGAAAAATTTATAGCAAAATTAATTGGAAAACCAAGAGTTTAAATATTAAAATCATCGACTGAAGTGTCGAATTGTGTGTATATTAAAACACATAGTCTCTTCTTCCCTTCTGAATATATTATACTTAAAGTAATCAATCTTCTATCAAGAAGGTCGAAGGTCGATGCAACTATGTATGCAATTGAATTGATTCCATTGTTAAACTACAGACTTTTTTCTGTAATAAGACACCTTTTTTTTTTTTCTTATACCGCGTACTGATTTGGATAGTTAAAACACATCCTTCCTTTGTGATCTATAGAAAGCTGCCCAGGTGTGCCTCGTCAAAAGCATAATATATATCTTAAGGTGGCTGGATAATTTTAAATCATTAATAAAAGGAACCTTTCATTCGACGAGCTGGAGCGAAGATGGCATATTCACGTGAACGCAGCTTTCTCCCCTTGCGTTCATATTAGACCCGGGCACCGACGGAGATCGACGGAATGTTTCAGTCCTTGTCTTGAGAGTAACTCAGTTACACAGAGAAAAAATCAGCGTTCCCTGTCAGATACACATGGGACGGAGACCCACAAACACGGGCGGAGTTTCGTACATGTTTCTCCGGGCCAGGGGAAGCAATTTACATGTTAATATAGTTAATGGAATTATTTGTCTTCTCTTGCACTTCACCTAATATAACTATTTCGTAGAAGAGAATAGACAGAAAAGATATTTCTCACCCCTGCATTTTCACTAGGTAGGAAAAATATTCTCCGCCAATGCACTTTTACTTAACAAAGAAGATATTCCCCTAATCTGCAGTGTGCATACATAAGGAGGATACTCCCACCTTCCCCCGTCCCTCCAAACCCTCCACATCCACCTTTCGCCATATAGCTTGCATTCTTAGGCATAATGATAACGTTCTCTCCTATCAATTGTTTATGCAGAGGTTACACATGTATTCACTATGGAAAGATGTTTCCATCTTGAGAAACAACCCTGTGTAAATTTCACAGCCATTATCACCACCAAAGTCTTGCCTACCACCACAAACACCACATTTTCATCAACACAGTTATCTTAGTTGAACGATCAGCATCACTAAGACTTCCACAATTTACAATCACAGTCATAACCCAATACGACCGCAATCATGTCCGATACCACCACCATCACAACAGGCAACATAGTTTGCAAATCACTTTCATGGTACTTCCACCACCACCAACATCGTCATTTTTTAGAAATAAAATTTGAGATTTTGTCTGTCAATCTGTAGTTAGATTAATCTCCATTGATAAGCAGAAATAAATATTAATCCGGAAAGATTGAACAAGATGATGAAATTGACGAAATTTTCTAACCCCGTTGTTTTTTTTTTTCTGAGGGCAACATTTTGTTTTTAAAATGAAATAGGGTTTTGCGGTATATGAAAGAAACTGCTATAAAATATTTCGTTCACTGAGTAAAGAATACCAACATTACCCTCATCATCATTGTGCTGCTCATCCGTCTCTTTATTATTAGAAACAGCAGCAGTAGCTAGAAGCAGTGGCGGAGGCATCAGTCGCAATTGAAGGCAAAAAACAGAGAAAGAATGTGCATAGAAAAATGCTCAGTTACTTCTTTGTGCAAAACAGTAATTCTTATCTATAAATGTCAAGGGAAGGCATTTTTATTCCACTTGGGACCATTCACTGCAGAATGCACTTCTCGGCCAGACGAGAAGCAACAATGTTCTATGTCTTGTCAGTGCCATTTTTGTTTTTTGTTTTGTTTTTTTTTTGTTTTTTGGGGAATGAAAATTCAGTCAGCCAATATGAAAGGACTACTCGGACGTTAAGCGTCGGTCTCCATCCGTCGGTCTTAGTCTTTCGGTGTCAGAGTCTGATGTGAAGGGAGTTATCTTCCTTCTCCTCGGTTTCATCTAAAGATGTCGAAGTCGTGCACAGCTAGGGAAGATATTTCAAACCCAAGCACTTTCACTAGGTAGCTAAGGTTTTCCCACCAATGCACTTTTACTAGATAGGGAACATTTTCTCCTTACTTTACAGTGTGTATACATAAGGAGGGTACTCTTTATTATAATATAATTATTATTCTTTAAATCTCATAATCTCCAAAAATGACGCATGCGCCAATCCATTCACAATTTTACTCTATCGAAAATGACAGGGAAAACAATCAAAGCTGATCAGCGTTCAAAACATGCTCGTCAGAGTGCTATGTCAATATCCAATGCACTCCGCCCATGTAACGCTTAATACTGACAAGAGAATAGTCAAGATATCCCAAATTGTCTTCAGAAAGAAAAAAAACGAAAGAAATAGCTGACTTAAATCAAATAAAAACACTTAAACAAAAAGAAACAAGACAAAACAGCAAATATTCTTTCGTTAAGTAACGGTTAAACAAATCATCCGTAATACCAACATCAAAGTGTGCACGCTTGTCAATGGAACAAAAGGCTGTGTAAGGCTGTCCAACGCTATATATTTAAAGGAGTCTCTAAGAATATCATTGGTTCTTTCCTAGTTTAAAGAGAACAAATGATTAGCTCTTTACAACGTAGACTATTTGTTACGACGTGCTGGATAATGTAGACAATAAATCCTTTTTTTTCTTCTTACTCTAACAATAACACATTATGTTGCCAATATCCTCGATTGCTCTTGAGAAGCGCTATTGGTCTACAGCGAAATAATTTACATGCACTTTTTCTAAACTTTTTAAAACCCCATACCACAATAACCAGTACATTTGTATGCCTAAACGCTTTCTCACGACAGACACTGAGCCCCAATTCACGACATCTATTTAAGTATAATACATGGTAATTTCTTTTGATTTACTTCGTTTTCTTTTCTTTTCTTTTTTTAATGTTGAAAAGATTTATTTTATTTCAATTTATCTCACTTTATTTTGTTATAATTCCATTTATTTTGTGTTATTTTAGAAAGCAGTGGCCGTAAAACACATGTCAATGTTCGGTCCAAGTTTCACGAAATATAACCAGTCTTTGATCATAAACCATGCTGAAAATCTGCTATCCCTGCATAGTGACAGTACGCAAAGAACATCTGAACTCATAAATACTCTAACTGAAGAGCGTTTTTTCAAAAGTGGGTGCAGTCTATTTTTGACAGTTCCGAGACAACTGACATTTTCGTATTTTCAAGCGTTTTTTCAAAAGTGGGCATCAAAAGCATCTTTTTCTATAACTTTTTTAATGCAGATGTGAAGTTCTATAAGATCCCATAGTCCAAGTTATAGAAATCTGCCTGAAATATTGATTGCATAACAGTCAATTAAAAATCAAAGATTTGTCAAAACCGATGGAATGAGCTGGTTTTGGCAGCACTTTCAGCTAAACTGATCTATTAATGTTGTTGAAAATGAATATTTTCATGTGTTTGCGTGCATTTAAAAAAAAATATTTAAAGGACTTCAACCTTGAAAATGAGCTTAGTGAAATTGATATAGATGGCTGAGTTTGTTTTGTAAAACTGTCACTTGCGGACTGAGCTTCTTTTGAAAAAAACTATGTTATTTCATATTCAATTTTCACAGTAACTAAGATGGTTTTGAGGAAACTGAAATATTCCATAGAAAGTTCCTTCCCTCTAATGCATGATGGCTACCTCAGTTAACATTCTGACATTCTGAACCCACTTTTGGAAAAACGCTCTTCAATTGTAGATCTAAGCATAATCTCCTTTCTTGGAATAGCAGCAAACGTTTTAGAATTTTTTTTACCTTCTTTCTATAGCCTTTTAGCTTTTATCGTTTACACTAGCGTCTCCCTTTCTCATTATATACTTCCATTCACTCATGTTTAAGAGCATACAGGATGATCATGGTGGTTTTATGTAGAAATTGTTACGGTGTTTGTTAGCCCCTCAACATGTAATAGGGTGGTTCTCTCGGTGACCTTGTTTGGCGAACCACAACGATATTGAAGACGTATTTATGAGTTCAGATGTTCTTTGCGTACTGTCTAAGATATCTTAGAGAGCTGAAAACAATAATTTTGTCAAAGGTTTATTTAATATTTAACTAGACATGGAATTCTTATTATGCATGACAATATGCTAGTGGCTCCTCCATATAACAAACCAGACAAGCTCTCACATATGATTATGACATTTTTAATATTAACCATTGTATTAAGCAGACTTGAAATTTAAACCCCACCAATCCAAACACCGCTTTATATAAAACCTAATTAATTAATTATTACAAGTACAAGAAAGTAAAGTTATCCATAGATAGATATATTGACATCTTGTCTCCACTCCTTTATCTAAGCTATTGGTCATTACCATCACCTGTTGTTCTTTCCAAAACACAAGACCTGCTCTTATAGCAAAGCTATACACCAAATTGTATGTATAATATAATAAACATATTATCCCCCCCCCCCTTTTTTTTTTTAGTTTTTCTTTCTAGACTCTTTGATGACACATGTTTTGTATTTTTTTCTCTCTATATATACATGCACCTCTCTAACTCGATTACGTATTTTACCTTGCTAGGCGCTATGTAGATGTCCTGAAGCGCCGTTAAACTTTAATCCCAACCGTAAAATCTTCTCCCAACTCCATCTTAAGACAGAATCACTATGTTTCCTATTCCTTCTCACGTCATTGTTTTACAGTTCAGATATCACGTCTATGGCACACCCGTCAGCTTATTGTCCATATTAAGATCTCTTTGGTCGTGCCACTGTCTAATTGTTCAACGTAAATAATTATGTCCTGTCCAGCCCAGCTTCTGCTGACAGTCTCTACCTGTGTGGATTTTGAGTTATAGTTTCCAAAATTCTCATTTCAGTGCTAGATTTTTAAAAAGTGTACATTTTCATAACGTAAAGGACTGAATATTGAATCGGGCAAATTATTCAGATATGCACACCAAAAATGTTGAAAATTCAGAAAGGAAAAAAAAATCCCCCCTGGATGTTTACGACCAATCTCTCTAGTTCTAGGTGTAACAAAGTTTTACTTGTCTTCAAAAGGGTGCTGCAAATTTAGTGAATTGCTGTCAAATATGGACATAACAAGGAACTCATAAACTCTAAAATGAGGACTGAACAGACTTTCTTTCAACGTTCTATGTAAATCTTGATTATTTATCCGCATAGCGTGGTGATAAAATGTGTACAGTCTATAAATTAAAACTACATACAGCATTAATTTCATTAGTAAAAATTACGTTTCTTTCTAGAATACGCTACTCTTCACATTGCTGAAATTTCTTTTCGGTCACCTTACAATAACTATTGCATGTAAACTATATAATCGAGGGGGTACTTTAGTCACATGTCCACACACTTGTTGAAATCACGCGAGTTATCACGTTCATTGTTAATATCCACAGCAGATACAATGCCACACTTTCTTTCTTCTTTTGAACTAGACTAAGTAAAAGCACTTCAGAACTTTCTGCAAACTTGTATGTGGGGTGTTGATCATATTAGCAAAGAATAGGACTTTGGGGTAATATAAAATTGTTACAAATATGGCTGGTTTACCAATTATGATCCGTACAATGTATGAAAGCCCGAATTTAAGTCTTTTTGTTGTTGTTGTTGTTGTTGTTGTTGTTGTTGTTGTTGTTGTTGTTGTTGTTGTTGTTGTTTTGTTCTGTTTTTGTACTGCACAAGACAGAGAATTCACACTGTCCTCTTCTTCTTGGCGCCTGTCTGCACTAATCGAGGACTCTCTTGACAAGGTGTAGACTAATCTCTTCATCCCCCCACGGTTGTGAATTATTGCTAAGGCCTGATTATCCGTAAATTGTTTTCTTTATACAATTCTAGATGTTGCTAACCTTCTTTTTTCTCTATTTTTTTCCCGTCTAGATCAACTATTCCTTGCAGTACAGTTTTATCAAGGCCATCGGATCATTTCGATTTCCTTCTCTTCAGCCTCGTGAGATCTTTTTGGGTGGCTATTGTATTGTCTGATGGTTGTACGGACGTGCATCTTTGTAATGTGGTCCAAATATACTGTTATTCAAGCTGTGTCAGTTGCATTTCATCTACAGTCCACGTAGTTTCCTTTGCAGATCACCGGTCTGAGTCCATATTTCACACACAAAGAGGAAAGGGAAATTACTTCAGTCCGCAAAAGTTTGATTTGATCCTGTACTTCATGGCGACTTTATTGTCTTTTCACAATGATGTGAAATTGGCTGATGCAGTCCTAGTCTGTGCTACCATTGCAAAATTTAGGTTTCAATTCTTCATAGTTATGTTTCCCTTTAAAAAAATATTTGAAATCCCACAGATTCGATGTCTTAGGCATGCTTTGGGATTTTATTAATGTAGCACTATTCTTGCATTTGATATGAACTTAGTTTTCTCTGTTCTCAGTTGTTTTCTATAGGTCATATTTATTCGTTTTGAATGATTGACAAAGTTTAAATTAAGGCCGGCCTGCAAACGCTATCCATATTATTCATATAGTTTTCATTTTTATGCGGCTGTTAAATGACACAATCGATGTACGTAATTCGAACTATCATTTTTTATTTCTCTTAACCGGTTGTGTTGCACATCGAAGTAAAATAGGAAAAAAGATTAACCAGAATCCAATTAATGATCTAGCTTTAAAAATAAATCAATATGAATGATTTCTTTAACAAAAAGTGTTTCCTACAAAAAAAAAAAAGAACATTTACCTCTGCCAATCATCTTCAAATACATGATTCAGAGAAAATAACTGATAATCTGACATGTAGAAAAGTAAATGCCATGAAAATCAACACGACTTATGTAACTGCTCATCAAACAGACAGGGGTTCACTAAAATAGTTTTGTTCATACAAAGACTATACAACAGTCCTTGAAAGAACTAACAGAATTCTAACTATGGTCCCTGATTCAATCAATATGGAAAGAATGATATATCATGTAATGTAAAGCCCAACAATACTGTTCTCGATTATGTATATGCAGCAGGGAATTAATCCCCATAAATATGTAATGAAATGTTTATCTATTACAGTAAACTTTATGCACACATTATTTTGTGCACATTCGACCATTACACCGAAAAAATAGTCAACATCATTCTCTTCTTTAAATATATCGACTCGTCTGCACAAATTAAAAAGATAATTGTGGGTCGCAATTTCTTTATTAAATGTATCGATATCTAAGGCTGTCATGTTATGTTTACACATTATAATTTGTTGTGTATCCATTCGACCTCAGTGCAGTAAATATTGGTGTTCGATAATAGTGAACTGTCTTAAGAAAAGATTTAGCACTTGAAGCTGACAATTACATGAACACTAAATCACACAGACTGTCACACACAAACATAACTGATAATAACTCTGCGGGTAACTTCTCTTTAGAAATGTTTAATGTTTCAATTATTGCGACCTGATAACCGTGGGTCAGCTTAGAGGATTTTTCAATTCAAGAAATGGACAGCATGTTTTGTGGAGAAATTCTGAGGCAAATTTTGTTGAACCCATCACATCCTTTTTCTCGTATGCAAGAAGAAAACATTGTGTTTTCTAAATGTGACTGTACAGAGAGTGTGAAAGATTGGTGAGGGTACAGGTCATCTCTTTGTCATACCAATTAAGATAGTATAACATAAGAATTTTCGGCACTTGAGTGCTACATTTATCATTTCTTCCTATAGGATCCTCAAGAGATGATATACGGGCTTTCTGACATCTTCACAGTGAATAAAGAAACGGAATTAAAATTAACACACTAAAAGAGGCATTTTAAAACATGGATGTAAATGGAAAATATAATACTGCCGTTGTTACCATTTCTGAAACTGAAATGGACATAATCAGTGATGAAATACTTAATATGTTTTTGTTAATTAATCACCTGATGCTGACCGCCCCAATTTGTCTTTTCGGCATAGCGGCCAACATCTTCAACATGATTGTCTTCAGGAGACAAGGACTGAACAAACCCATCAACATCAGCTTGTTTGCCCTCGCCTGTTCTGATCTCCTTTACGTTATAACTGTGGAGTGGTATGTCATCTGTGTTAATCCACTGACTGAATCTCTGGTGGTTCTTCGTGAAACCTCTTATCTTACAGCAGGATGGCCGTATAGTTGCTTTGCCAACATCAGTTGCTTGCTCATAGTGTATGTTACACTTGAGAGATGTCTGTGTGTCACCATACCTTTACGGGTCAAGCAAATTATCACGCCGAACAGGACAAAGTTCATAGTAATTCTCATCTACATATCAATGATCACAGCCGTTTTGCCGGAATATGCGACATTATATTATGGATGGGCATACGACACACGAACTAATAACAGCGTTTTTGCGTTATATGGCCGAGTAAACAGATGGCGTGTTGAGGGAGTGACGCTTTTTGTTAACGCACTTCTGTTATTTGCGTTTTTCTTCACAGCGATTATTTTAGCCGTTATATTGGTTTCAAATTTAAAAGAGACATCCAGATGGCGGAAAAAGTCAACGTTCCGGTCACAACAGTCAGAAAATGTTTCCTCACGAGACCAAAGAATTGCGATCATGGTTATACTCGTAACAACTACTCTCATTGCTTGTCTCACTCCGAATGCTCTTTGCCTACTTGCTGGCTTCTCTATTCCCCAATTCAGGCGGGACGGTCAGTTCTCTAACTTATATTTCGCATGTTGGTCGTTCTCTATAGTTTTTTATACCATCAATGCTTCAGTGAATATTTTTATTTATTACAATGCGAATTCGGCGTACCAGCAGACACTTCGGGCATTGTTTAAGCCCTGTTGACGATTGATAGATGTTTACGTTAAGAGAATGGCTTCTTCCTGTAAAGGGTTCGCCGAACACAGCGTCACTCTGAAAAAAGATTTATGGACAAGAGTTACTGTGGAAAATTTACAGTTTAATAAACTAGTTCTCTGTTTCCAGACATCACAAATATTGCAGAAAGTAGCCAGCAAATATCAGACAACTATTTGTTTTAAACGAGCCATCATTCAGACCATTCGTCTGTTTAGAAACAGTCATATAAATGTGGACCTTGTCCTTTAATGGTATATTATGTTTCAGAAATTTGTACGAAATTTCTTTTTTTTGAAAAGAATTATGTAGCTGAAGCTCAATTCTCTTGAGTTTTTAATCAGGTGAAATATATATATAAGGTTAAGTTCTATGTACGTCTTTCAACCTCCTGGTCGAGGTTTTCTCGACGATTAAACACATGTAATTGCAAGTTATTTTTGTTTTAAGTCCGTGAACATAACTATATTGTGAACTTATAATGGGAAAAAGGAAGTTTATTATTCTTTACATCTATCTCAGTTTCTTAGGAAGAAAATTCTAGGTCAAAATAAATACAGCTACTTCAGTATACAAAATAATCTGAATCATAGAGAATGACTGTGTATCCATGAATTGTCTTCTTCTTCTTCTGCTTATGGTGAAATGACATGATAAAAAATGGACAGTCAATTTTCTTCGGAAAGTTTTAAAAGAATTAAACCAAGAAAGAAGAGAAATGTTGGAGGTTTTTTTTTCTATATTGCCATGAAGATAGCAGAAAAACAATTCTGAAGTTTTGTTCAGTTCTTGTTGAAAGCCATGGAGTTTATGTGAATGAAGACGATGGTTATCTCTTAACTTTATAATACGATGAATCAAATAAGTTCTCCTGTGTATTTTATGATCGTGCCCTTTCCTTTCACCTACAACAGACAAAGATGAATCAAAAAGATATATATAAAGAAGCTTAAATATAAATATTTATCTACAGTTCTAAACTCATGTACGACTTGTGTAAAACTGCTGGGTAATTTGTTCATATTTGATATGGCATTATCATGCTTATATTATTATGTCGATAACGATGCCCATGAGTAGCTTTAGCAAAGCGTTTTCAACAACGATAACATTGCATGGCAAAGTTTGACTTCAAGGACAGATTCATAGAGTTAAATATATGTAGTGTTTTATTCTTTGCACGCTGACATTATTTTGTTGTACGTGGATTTTGGATCATCTGGGTCATTCATCTTTTCTCTCAGGCTTGACGATTTTGCAGAGAAGTGTTTTATAAATTTCGCTAGATTCCTTAAAATCCGACGAGGAATAAAAATTCTAATTTTAAGATTAAATAATTCATGGTGACAAACGGTTAGAGTCTGTTTTATAAGTTTACTAATCTGTAAGATTTTGTTTTATTTTATTTTCTATTATTTCAATTTTATTTCAATATTTCATGTATATTTGATTTTATACAGCATGAGAGCACAGTGTTCAGCGTCGATGTTCAGCATAGGCTTTACGAGATATAATAAGTCGTTGACTGCAAGTTATGCTGAGAAACTACTGCCCAGTGACAGTACCCGGAGAACTTACCTTGAAATCAACAACTTCACATCAAGTCTGATTTTGGAATAACAGCAAATGTCACAAACATCTTTGTGTTTACCAAATAAAGTCTACATAAAACAAACACTATCAGCTTGTTTGCTCTTGCATGGTCAGATCTGTTGACTTTGATATTTTTAGAGCCGTTGGTCATCTGTTTAAATCCGTACACAGAATATCTCACTTTCTTACAAAAAAGTTCATACTTGACTGCTGGTTGGCCTCTAACTTGCTTCAATAGTATGTCCAGTTGGATCACACTTTACATCACAGCTGAACGATGTATCTGTATCGCTATGCCTCTGAAAATGAAACAAACTATCACCACGAAAACAACAACTCTAATAATTATTGGGATCTTCCCGATTATGATTTCCACTACATCATTAGAATATATAGCTTTCCATGTTGGATGGCTAATGCAAGTTTCTTTAGTTTGACCGTCAAAGAAGGAATGCATATGTTTAACGACATAGTCCACCTCTTCTTCTCTATATCATGGTCAATGATCATTTTCCTTATGATGCTGCTGACTATTGTGCTGATCAGAAATTTACGCCAGAAATAAAAGTAGAGGATGAAATCAACAGTCCAGTCTAGACAGTCAGAAGCCACATCAATACGAGATCAGAAAATCATCGTCATGGTCATCATTATAACAATCAATTTATTATGCTTTACTCCCGTGGTCTGTTTTTCTTCTGATTGGATTTTTTATACTTGAATTTTTTCGTCGTGGAAAATACTTTAATTTTTATTTCACTCTTTAGTTTCTCCCAAATATATTTCAAGCTTTAAATGCCAGTGTCAACATATTTGTATACTACAGAATGAATTCCCAATACAGGCACACATTCTGCAAAATGATCGTCCTTGAAAATGACCAGCGGTTGTTTTTCCCGCATGTCGAGTCTGTCCATCCACTCTGATGATCTGAAAATAATTTATGCAGATGATTGTGATCAAAATAGCTGTAACTGTTGTACTTCTGTTGTGCGAGGAGTCAGACAAAAACTGATTGATTCAATTTTATTTCAATGAGTTCATATAGCAGAAAAAATAAGTTGCTCTAGCTTTGTTTCATAAAACAGTAAGGACAGGCAGACAGACTGAAAGACGGACAGACAGACAGACAAACAGACAGACAGAACGAGAGGGAGAGGGGAAGAATATATTCTACTTCAACAGAATGTTGAGGTCATTGCGGCGCAGCTCCAGCTCTACCATTTTTTTCAGCTGTATGTCCTGTTGCTGTTCTGTATCGCCTTTTCTTCTTCAAGTCATTTGTCTCCTTTGTTTTTCTGTTGTTTTGTTTTTTTACCTGATTTTAACTTGAATTTTCAGATCTCACTATTTTATTTCTTTGACTAAAAATTGTTTGAAATTGTTCAAATGCAGTGATGTGTCACAGAACATTAAAAAGGTTGTTGCACACATGGTAATATTAACACTGCGGACATCTCAGACAAAGAGGAGGATTGATTCTTGGACAAATCACTTATATTATGTCACTTAACCCCACCTTATACTCTCTTTGTTGTCATCAGTGATCAGAACAGTTCTTCGATATATTATAGCCTTGATCTCACATCTTAAAACCTGCAAGAATATAGAGACATTCTTTGCTCTTTTGGAATAGTCATAATAATGTTCTAGATTTGTGCATTCAGACCAAAGCTGATCATTTTCATTTGGTCAAAAAAACTAACAAAAACATTGAATGAAACATTCAATCTAAGAAAAAGGCATACATGCATGTCTGTCAAATTCAGAACAAAAATGCGTATGCATTAGACGCAGAACAAGGGATTTGTATAAAATAAAAGTACAGAGTAGTAACATAGTAATGAGACACTTAAAACTTCAAACTAAATTTGAAGGAGTGTAAGTTGTTGTCGAAAGAAATTTCTCATTGAATTCTGTCATGATTTCTCTTCGTTTTTCCCTGATTATGATGTCAGCAGATATTGTCAGTTGTTCCAGTGGTAGTTTATGCTATGTACAATAATAACTGACGTTGTCCCGTTATGTTTTCTTTTTCTCTGTTTGCCTCTCTGTTTCCTTCTCCAAGGAGCTTCTAAAAAAACATTTCTCTTTTTATCGCTTCTCTCTTTTTTTTCTCACTGTCTGTCTGTCTGTCTGTCTGTCTGTGTCTGTCTGGCTTTCTCTCTATCTTTGTCTTTCTTTTTCTCTCTGTCTCTCTCTCTCTCTCTCTCTCTGGCTATATCATACTTCCTCTATTTCTATATTTTTAAAAAATTCTCTTCCCTGATTTAGTGAGTTTCCTATTTCCTTTCATCATTGTCTGCACTCAGCGCTTGCCTCTCGTCTGAATTTTGCGTATAAATTACAATGAGCAATTCAGCCAAATTTCATTATTCCGTTAAGGTTTTATCATAACCGTAACCCAGATTAGCATGAGCTTTGCCTCACTTGCAAAACAAATCCCCCTCTGTTATTGCAATGTCCATCTTCCATATTTATTATATTATTGCATTTGTGTTAAAAATTATTAAAGGCAGAATAACACTGAAACAAATGATACCATTGTTGTACAGCATGCGTCATTTGCTCTTAACGTTTTGTGATGTCGGATAAAACTAGACCAACGATTAATATGTGTTATGCCATGCCCCAGCAAAGGTAAAAGGCCTGCATGTTGTAGACATCTTTCATCAAAAGTATGGTCAGAATGATCAGAAATGATAATACCACTATCAACAAACAGACCAGTTGCTTTATAAAGTCTCAAATGGTAGCACAGCATGCAGTAAGTAGTTGTTGCTGTAGTTTGTTATTTTCAAGGAATGCCATGCGCCGATGTTATGGTGGACTGGCAGTGCTGAGCCCTGTCATTTGAAACTGACAAAGCATCAGGAACTGCATCACACGCACAAAGCTTGCCAATATGTCCAGTCAAGTAAGAATGCCAACAGTTCATCTCATTTAGAGCACAGTGGATGAATGGCATTCTAATCGAATGTTTAAATGCAGTTATCACAAAGTTGTAAAGGCAAAGAATAATTCTAGAATATTTCTGCAGATCACAATATCACAAGGCTGAAAACTTACTGAGACCTTCAAAATATAATTATTCAGTTTCACATCCACGGTCCATTGCAATAGTATTGACAACGTCCAAACCTTCAGTATTAATTGTTGTAGTCACAGACTGACGGATGAATTCAAGCCCCATAACTTCTCTTCTTGGCATAAATAATTAGATTGAGGGAAAAAAATTAATATTTCTGCTCAGATTTGCTGATTAAAATAGATAAACCTCTGCAAAATTAAACGAACTTCACTTTTATTTTTATTTTTTAAATTATTTTTAAAATGTGTATTTATTTATTTATTTATTTATTGTAAATGCAGCAACTTGTTGCGACTCATGAAACAGACTTCAGAACAACTTTCTTCTCAACAACTGTCATAAACATCAACATTGTTCCATAACTTTATTATTGACAATGTCAAAGCACACAGAATTACACTAGCTATGTTGGAAACATTAAAATATGTGCCAACATGAAAATTTGTAAGTGTAGCCTCAATATTGTTAACCATTATTGTTAGGAAAGAAGAACCATATCCAGTGCCCTGAGTCAATTTTGATGGCTTTGATGCCATTAGTATGGTAAGCTAGCACACCCAATAATAAATTCTTTGGTTGAACATTACTCTTACCACATTCTTCTCTGTTGTCAATTATGAATGAGGAACTTTGAGAATGGATTCCTTAGGTCAAACTAAACATACATTTTTTATTTTTTTTTTTAATTGCCAGCCCTGATTAAGTGAGGTCTTGTTCCTGCTTTTTAAACAGAATATAAAGCAGTGGAAAGCAGCCCGAGTGCAACCCTTCTATAAGATAAGAAACGATAAATGATAAATTTTGTGTTGATATTCAGATATTTCCAAGCTGACACACGAAAGAAAATCTATATCAGGTGCAAAGTTATCTCTGCTACATTCTACAGCCACCAATTAATGATGAAGCTTAAGCAATGGCGTCAATACAGTCACAGTAACTACGGGTCTTATTTATTCCTAAATCTGTTAATCCCCGATGAAGATAAGACATTGTCTGAGCTTAGACTTCATAACGGAACATAAAGCAGTAGAGAACATCATGCATGACGATACTGAAGAGAACCCGATATACACATGGAAAAGTTATTATGGAAAAATAATTTCTAACTCCCCGACAAGCATGGAAATCTAATGTTAGCATCGTCACTGTCATGGTCTTCATAGTTCCTGTTATCTTTGTTGTTCTTACCTGGATTATTTTTTATCGTTCGTATTTGCTTCCCTTTGCCAGATATGGGTGTGGATTTGAACAGGCATACGCATTGTAAATAGGGAAAGAATCACTAACTTTCGTATTATTACTTATGACCTTCCTCACCCTTCCTTCCCCTGCCCCCTTGATGAAAAATTGGCTTCGTTATTAACAGAAGTAGAAAGAAGAGAGGAGCTGATGGAAGAACTAAACGAAGAACTAGAAAGGGAACATAAAGAAGATAACGAACA
>JBCEWB010618928.1:7638-17898 GCA_039654565.1 Peronia peronii
CCTGAACATGCCCTCTTCCCCCCCCCCCCCCCCCGCCCCAACCTCAGATTTGCAAAACAGACAAAAAACTGCATGTACAGGAACGATATATATATATTGAAGGCCAGATCAGAGGTCGGGCTGGCAGCCAGATTTTCTCGCTGGATCTCTCAGTTTTTTTTTAGCTTTTTTGACACCAGAGCACATGTTTGGATCACCAGTGAGCATGGAAGGAAACAACAGTAAACTCATAAACTTGGGAAAGAATGAACAAGAATAGAGATTTTCTATTTTATAGATCACAAAAATAGCTAAATTCGTGTAGTGAACACGTCTGTCAGGAAAAAATATCAAATTTACATAATGGTTTTGAAGACTGCATATCCAAAGTTTTCATTTCACAAACTTCAGTAGAAATGGATGATTTATTTGATCAAAATCTACCATTTCAAAATTTACAGGCCTAAAGCCAAAGTGGTGTGGGTAGTCTGAGCGTGGATGGTGTGCATTATGAATGGTGCAAAAATGCCACAGGCTGGGCCTTTGTTGTGACAAATATCCGGCTCCCATTAACTTTTAAGGCTCGGACACATAAGGGGACTCTAACACGGTTGGTTTGTCAGATCTTTGAATGATAATTCTAAAAACAAAAAATCAAAATATTTGTTGTTATTTTTATGGAGCACTGAATGATCGGTTTTGAAAACTCAAATCGACACATGCATTACAATGCTTGTGTTGAAGTCAACACAGCCATTCTATTTTCATTGAATTCAAGAAACACAGAAAAAAATCAACTCAATCCATCAAAACTGTCCATTTCTACTGAAACAAGTTCAAGTCAAGTGTAGTCGACGAAAAAAAAAAAAAACACAGAAGAGTAAATCAAAACAACGAAATGTAATCTTTTACTTCCAAAATATCATCAGGATCTTTCAGAAGTTAGAAACAGTAAACCTAATCACACAGATGTTTGGATCCAATTTACAACACCCCTAAATCTTCAACAAAAAGCCAATAAGACCCACTCTAAATTATCCCCTGCATTGAAGCAGAACTATTTTCATTAGTACTTTTCTTCCCTTCCCCTTCCAAAAAAAAAAAAAAAAAAGAAATCTTATGACAAACAGACTGGCCTCAGACAGGCACTCATAAACTGAAAACAACAACAAGAACAACAACAACAACAACAAAAAGAAAAACAAAACAAAACTCAGATATTCTAAAGCTGTTCTATGTTCAGTTTTTGTGCATGATATGAATAACAACAAAAGAAAAGAAGACAAAGATAAGAAGATAATATGCCTGACATTTCTTTTGTCCATACCTCCAAACCAAAGCTCTGTAAGCAGGTAGAAGGGAAGTTATGTTGATAAATCTGATTCGCTGTGGTATTGATGTCAATAGCCATCACTACTTCATAAGTTCCATGGCTGCCTGTCAATGGAAAAACACCAACAACAACAATTACACTTACTATATAATCCAATAAAAATAGAATTTTGTTTATTTATACATGGCTTTCCAGATAACTTTCTTTTCCAAGGAAAAAGAAAAAAACAGTTGCGACCCAAAGATCTGGTTCATCAAACTGAAGTGTCGAGCTAAGTGAAATACACTCACTGATTGTCTTATTTTGCTTACATCTGACCATAAAGGGAATGTAAGGTAAATACCTCTGACACTTGTCAGGCTTGTAAATGTTGTGTGCAAATATGAGCTCTCTCAAGTCACAAGCTGGATTTTGGGCAAGATTTCTCCACATAACGCACTTGGCACTCTTCCCGACCAGGGATCCTAGCCTGTGCCACTACTTTCCCCAAATGAAGATTCTAATTGATTTTGTCCCAATTTTCACAAACTGACGGATACCACATTTTTGGTTTTTGCTCTTTCATGACCACCATGTCCGTTTTTACTTTAAAAAACATAATATTTGTTGAATACTGTGCCCTCTGACAAACTTGTCTACTGGGACACTAGTCCTTGTTTCAGCAACTGATATTTTGTTTCCCTTCTCCAGACAGATAAATCATTACAGAAACTTCCAGTTAAGAAAAAAGGCAGTTCCTAACCCTTTCATCCCCGATATGAAGCATATGGTATGTCATGAAAATGTGCGTTGCACTGCCATGCCGTATCAAGTATAGCATGGAAATCACTGATATCATGGCTCCCTGATCCCTATGCCGCACCATGATAAACATGCTACAGTACAATGATTCTGTACGAAGAAATAGCCACAAATTGTGGGAGAATTTGGATTCTGCAGTGAAAAATACTCATTTCGATATTTTTCTTTTTTTTTTGGTGGTTTCTTTACTGCTGCAACAACAGTCAACATCTACATATAGTTGAAGTCATGCAAATAATCATCTCACAGACTTACAACATGTCTGAGAAAGACTGTCATGTATTCCTTTTTGATACAAATTTATACATGTGTGGATATTTTAGCTGGGTGAGAGGCTGAAAATGATGAATATGATGATTGTGCATCAGAATATATGTTGAGTGAGCTAGAGTCAGGCTCTGAGACACTGAGATCAGGTAGAAATGATGATCAGCCTGGTCCCTTGCCCTCAACTGATACAATAAGAGCTAAATCCAGGCCACTGCTATGGAGAGAGACCAAAGCAGAGGGAATTAAGGAAGAGAGGAGGGCTTCCAGCAAAGAAATCAGAGTCTAAGCCTGCATTATATGGCCAGTATGAAGTTATGATTCTGAAATGCAAGCCTAGTGTGCTGACGCAATGGCTAACTAAACAAGCCAAAATCAATGTTGTATCAGGGAATGAAAGACTGGTTGCAATGAAGGAGTTAATACTCTTTCATTCTACTAAGTACAGCTTAGAAATAAAACTTCTTCTGCTGAGATCTATTTTTTTAAAATGAAAAAATCCCCTTCTCCTCCTCCTCACAATATTAAATGATTCAACACGATTCGGACCTCATACCTAGATTAACCCTCTCGTGTATGCATTAATCAGTGGCCGTCTTCTTGCGAGTGTTCAACTTCCTGTACACTGGGGCGGCCCGGTGTGTTTACATTTTTCTGACCTCTGGTTAGCTGAAGTTCAGTAGTTTGCAGAGAAACAATCACAGTCAATTTGTTTTTCAAGCTATGTGTCTCATTTGTTAAATTTAAATGAATAATAAATTATATAAATAAATCTACTGTATGTGTCATTATTATCAACAATCTATTTTAATACTCAGTGCGATTCAAAACGAAGCAGAAATCGAGAGACTGAGCGAGAGAGAGACAGAGAGAGAGAGAGAGAAAGGAGAGAAAGAAATAAAAAAAAAAGGAGGATATCAAATATTATAAGCTTTTGAAGAGTAAAATAGTACTAGTAGGAATAAACAAATTTCATTTTTATCTAGATCTCTGCTTGACTATGCTTTCTTACTCCACACATTTGACTTAGATTTACAGCTTGATCGAAAGCTGAACTACATTGATCTGGGTCTAGATCTAGGCTAGATCGCATCTCAGTTCACCACAGATCTTATGTATATTGTACATGTAAGATTTATTGGCATTTTGCCCGTCGTCCAAATGTAGGGAACTTCCTTCTCACTGTGGTCCCGGTGCAAATGGCATCTTTTATATTGATACTGCGATTATTGCCTCGGCGATATACATATCGATTACTGTAAAATGAACTAGACCAACCCCTGGCCCTAATCTGCTGGGGCCCTCGGCTGTGCATACCGCCGAGGCAATAATCGCAGTATTGATATTATATATATATATATGCCATTTGTAGCGGGACCACAGTGAGAAAGTAGTGCCAAATGTAGATCTAATCCAGTAACAATGCCTGATTCCTAATTGCACACTGTGTCACTTTCGTAGACTCTAGCAAACGAGTTCAAAAGTGAATGAATGAGATAGCAAGAGCGCAGTGGCGATTGACGATGCAGAAGGAACGGTTTCATGCCGCTGTCCAAAGTGCCGTACAACACGCTGTGTAGCTGCATCAAAACACGCCCTAACACACCCTAGATATCACAGAAACCTCATCTGATTTGTCACTGAGGTTCTTTTCTATTATTATTAGATTACAGACATCATTTTATCGACAGACATCATTTTATCGACCAATGACACAGCCCACCAAAAAAGGGGTGTTTCCTGTGTCGGTTTCTGTCGGTCTGAACAGTAACAACGCTGTGGGCTGAGTGTCAGTTTCTGTCGCTCTAAACTTTAGGGGGCAATCTTGGGCATGTCGGTTTCTGTGGGTTTAAACATGAAAGAGTTAATTTAGTATTAGATCTAGATCTAGTCTAGCCGACATCGTAGTTAGGAGTAGTAGATCTAGTGCAAGGGACTGAGACCTAGACGATCTAGATATCCTAGATCTAGAGTCTAGATCTTCTAAATCACAGTTTTGATGAATTTACCTTTCAAAGCCCAGTGCATTCCTCCGATACCGCTATACAACTCCAGCACGCGCAATACAGGCATGATTGTTGACAGTCGTGAAGAAGCCGTGTTTCCTCCAATTTAACTGAGAGTAACTTCCCTTGAGTACCTGGCAGGCAGATACACGACCGAAGTCAATTGTACCATAATTCATATCGAAAGGCATGTAATTTAGGAAAGATATTTCACAAGGACTGTATGGCTAGAACAATATATAAAAAAAGACACATTCTGAAGAAAATTAAATCCACATAAAATTTCATTTTCATTTCACTAATTTGAAATTTGGAAATTGTACCCAAGAGCCCCAATTGGCAGACTGATTTACATGAAATATAAATCGTGACTACATTCTTTCTTCCATATCCCAAGTGGTCTAGTGGTTAGGATTCCGCGCTCTCACCGCGGCGGCCGGGGTTCGATTCCCCGCTTGGGAAGATTTTTTTTTTTTTTCTTTTTAAAAATTTGATCGATTTTTCTTTCCTTTAAAGACTAAGCATCCTGTCATGCTCACACAAAACACCCATGTTTCCAACAGACACGTAGAAATTTGACAAAGAGAACTCCAGTACAGAGTAGCAAACACATTTAATTTTTATTCACTCCAGATTTCAAGTGGATGATGAAAATCGTGAAATTACAATTAATACATAACAATAAAAGCTTTCAAATGGGAAAATAAAGACACAAAAATTGTCATCCACAGTTTCGAAAATCAGCTGCAGCATTAAAACAATATTGCCAGGTCACTAAAAGATGTGGCCACTGCATAAAGTGGATTATTGCCGCTTTTCAGAGATAGCCTGAATTTCTCACAAGTTCATGACTTTTCAAAGCAGTTAACTTTTATATTCAGTCTTTTTCACGACCATTAACATTTGAAGATCTATATCACATCAATGATGTGCAGAACATATTTAAAGTGGCAAAAAAATGAAGCAATCTGCTGTAACGATTACAAGTAATAAAATGTTAACCAATTTTTTTTTTTATGATCTCTAAAGTATTGCTATGATTACCTTCTTGCTGATACATACTTTACATTTGCTGTGCCTAGATTTTCAAATGTAAAGGATAAAGGAAGGTGTAATTGTTTATGACTGAATTTCTGCAAATTCCAATAATCCACTGCAACAATGTTCGGAGGCATGATTTTCTCACAATATTCTCAAGTTAGTCACAAGTTGATGGAACGAGAAGACATAAAAGAAAAAATAACAACTACATTTCAATATTTTTTTCCTCGACATAATATTAGTCTTCTTGCAAAACAACATACATCTAATAGAAATCTTACTGGCAATTTTAAAACTTGAATAAATCATGATAAGAAAACAGAATGACATCACAACAATAAAATACATATATGTTATGATAATAAACATGTCTCATAATTTACAACATCAAGCTTGATAAAAGTGCAGTTTAAACAACTTAGCACATGGCAATCAGAGTCGACATGCTGCTAAAATCTGTGCACAGAATTCATTCATTCAGAATTTATTATTTTCAAAGGAGATTTCGGAAATTTTGTGTTACAGATCGATCTGTAAATATGGATTTGTCTTCTAAGTTTTTCTTCTTTCACAGAGTTTGAATGACCCTTGATGACATGTTTGAATGCGGCACCTTTCCTATCTGAGGAAAACTGTAAAAAAAAATGATTTTTGTAATTCTATGAACAGAAATATGACATTTCCCATGAAATTAACACACCAAATGCCTTCAGAATTGTACAACTGCGTTTCATTTGTCAGTTCTGACAATTTATGCTGAATAAAAATTGATTTTAGCACTAATGTGTGTTATATACTAAACAAAAAAACAAATTCTGAAAATCTCAAAGAAGTTATATGAGGTGGGAGTTCCTCTAATGTTTTAGACGTCATATGGAATTTACCAAAATGTGGGTAGTAATACAATGACATATACAATTTTGAGAAGCTTACATAAATGGCACAGACATACTTTGCATAATATTTAGCACATTGCATATTAGAATGTTTAGTAACCTTCAATTTAACCTGAGGCGCAAAAACGTATTTATACATTGTATCTGAATTTAATGCAACGAACTGAGTAGGCTACCAACGAAAAGAATTTCTGTTCATGAGAATATGAGATGTCTACTTTTTCTAAGACAATATCCAGTACGTTTACAAAAACTGTACGGCAAGGCTGTAGAGTCACTGAAGGAAGAAATACAGCATCGCGTACTTCCATCTGTTATCATAGTTATGTCCCAAGGCTGACAAATTCATTTCTGTCCCTTCAGTAATGCTGTCACTCAGCACTAATGGAATACAAAACATATATTTACTTTATCCACACAAATGAATTCAATCAGTGGATCCAGCGGAATGAATTGTTCACTAAATACAGAGACTGCTTTTCAGCATCTCAAGATGTTGCTAATTCTATGATTAAAATCAAACTCGGTACCATGATTACCGCTCCTGCGCATGTAAACAGCAGAACTAGGTGTCAAGGTTTACACAAAGCCAGACATAAAGGTATTTAACATCTGAAGTACAAAATGGGATTGACAGTATGGGTGGTATAAGAAAAATATTTGAGCCACCTTTAACAATGACATCCATACTGCAGTGTGTATAAGAATGAAAAAGAAGTTTGTGCCCAGTCAATATATATACACAAAAAAGAACAATCACATAATGAATGAAATTGTTCAAAATCATAGATAAACAGAATATTATCATATCTTTGGAACAATTACCTGTTCATGAAAGCACTTCAACAAAAGCAAAGAACTATACAACACATTAACAATTTTTTTTTACCACACTTAATATATCAAGGGGAAAAAATATATTCAAGCAAAACCAAAGTGAAAAAAACACACAAAATGTTAAACAACTAAGCTAAAAAATGATAAAAATCAAAAAATGAATTAAAAAAAACAAAAACAAACTACAATAGGCCAAATGACTGAATGTTTAACAATACGCACTGTATTTACAATGTAAATACATGAACAAAAAAATCAGATCCGATTAAGTCATGTCTGGCACTAGATGGCAAAACATTTTCTTTTTTTCTTCTTTTTTTTCTCAATTCTCAAATCCATGTCTATAGAATCCAAATATACTGTTCAAGTTCTTCAAGAAGCACATTAAATGAAAAACCCCAAAACTGCAGAGGTTAATTCATGTAATCACTATGAATTTTGTAAGAATTAATAAAAACAACATTTGAAAAATGTTTTGAATGATATGTTATGTATAATGTATATACAATGCACGGGAATATCAATGCCATCACTCCGTTTCATGGCCAGTCAAGTTCTTATGAGTATGGATTTGGAAACATATGGACAGCAAAACAAGCTATGAGTTAAACTGATTATGCCAAGCAAAAAAACTCCAAAAACAATCACGGCACTGGAATGCTTCAACAGTACTCTAAAAGCTCCATCACATAACCTTCCACAGTGAACTAGAAACTTAATCTCTGCTATAATTAAATGGCCTACAAAATCCAGATTGTATTCCTGATACAAAGGCTGGGTTAATCAAGTATGCAAAGTTCAAAGTTCAAGTATTGGTATCCTTACTTTGGTAGGCATTACTCTGAAAACACTAGATTCTAAATGTTTGGAAGTCAGAGCTAACCAAGGGCCCTTGATCTCGGCATGTGCAAATCCCAAACTGGAGACTGAACTTTGCTTCTGATCTAATGAAATAGCACTGACTGTGTCCACATTCTGCTATTTAGGTATTATTTTTAATCGGCAGACTGCAGGACATTCATGATAGTGCTGACTCCCAATGGTGAGAACCCAGTTGCCACATGGAAAAAAAAAGAGTCTGGCCATTAATACCGCAGGGGAGCACTGTGGCTGCGGAGTTAGGCATCTGCCTGTTGATGATAGTGTGAAACTGTGCAGGTTGAAATCCTTACAATGGGAAACATAAGAATCTGTTTTATTTCTCAGTGACCCACACTCACCGGCCAACTGACTTCTTTGGTAAGACAGGATGATGCCTGGTGTTCTCAGATAAGGGTGAATATATTTCAGAGATCCCACAAGTCTGTTGCACATGTTAAGAATCTTTGACAGTTCAAAATCAGATGGAGAGAAGACAGATATGGCACTGTCTGGGCAAAATTTCCAAATTCAAAATTTCTACTCTGAAAATTTCTGCTGACCAAATTGGGCAGACACTTAAAAGCCGAGATAATCCTACTGTCTACGAACTGAAAGATTCCATACATAACCAAAATAATTGGTGTTTCAGACCAACCTCTGCCAGACTGTTTTCAATAATGTGTGTTCTGAGCTGATCATGGGTTCAAAGGGCGCAATTTGGGCTGACTTTTCCACATAGAACTACTGCTCTTTTACCCCCCTCCCCCCCCCCCCCCCTTTCAATGTGCATGATGCTCTGGCTAATGTGGCAACTGGTATGCTGAGTAGTTTCAGCATGATGTGCTAGAGTCTTGTTTAATCTGACCATCAGGAGACAACGTTAGCATGATTGCATCCCTGTCATTGCCCAAATACTGAAGAGGTACTTCTTAATCCCAGGCCACAGATTATGCAGAGACCAGCCAGTGAATATCACATATGAGCCAGCCAACAAAGAAATGACCTAAATTCTGAGCATATAAGCTCAGTATTAGTTAAGAAAACTCGGAGAAGTTCACAAATCCAACAAATCTGTGACATAATCCTCTTCCAGTGACATATAAATTCAGCACTGGAAGTGACTGTATGAAGCAAGGTTTTCCTGTCACGTCTTTCATGATAATAAACATGGAAAAGTGTAAACAAATGCACCATATTTTGCTCATTAAATATATCAATACTTTTTTCATGGTAAAAACATTCTTCTGAAATATTACACCGACAACTTACAGAGATTTGGAAAAAAAGTGGAATGTTTCTTGATGGTCAGACGTTTTTTATTAATTTAACTGACCTTAGATAGACTGGTTCTGTAAAAGCTACAACTGTTCTATTCCTTGCAACTTTGTACAGTACAAAACTAATCACTAAAAAAATCCCAACAATTTCTCTTTCCACCAATTCCTCTCCCAAATGAAAAAAAAGGTTGTTTGTAACATTCACAACAGATAATAAATAATTATATCAATTCCAGAACAAATAATCAAGCTCACATATAAAACATTCATTTATGAAAAGCACACAAGGAAAAAAAACAGAAAAAAAAAAAAAGTTTGCCAGGAACTTGTGAATTAACTTAATTGCCGGGCACCAGCGTAAACATTTTGTGTTCCTCTCATTCTTACTCAAAGTGAATTAAAATTTACAATTTTCTGAATGAGTCTATCAATGAACTACATATATATCAGCCAAGCAATCAACAAATCTCACAGAAGTAGATGATAATCATGAGATACATTTACAAATTTCAACAATCACTTTAGTAATAGAAAATATATGACATATGCTATCTGAAACAGTACAACTACTATGTGTACATGATTATATGAAGTTTGACTGTAGGCATAGCACCCATGCAGGCTTTCCGACTGCAGCAAATCAATGACTCTTTTATGCAAGCAATAAATCACGGGGTATAAGTGGCAGGATCATAGAAAAGCAAGACAGCAGCCATGGGCCAGCAATACAGTAAATCATTTTTTAACTACACGAATAGCATTAATCGTTGTTTTTTGGTGATACTATTTATACATCAAGTATACAGTAAATGATGTTCAACTGGAGGGTAGAATTAATCATTGTTTCTGGTGATAGTATTTACATGCCTTGCGCAATAAATCATTTTTAGCTAAAGCACAGCAATAATCATTGTTTTTTGTTAAATACATTTTTGCTTCAAATTATAACATGTTACCTATCG